>JAOXNG010000057.1:37645530-37658648 GCA_028566535.1 Scolopax minor
GAGGGTGGCAGGTAGCATTCAGCATTCTTGGTCTGTTAAGTGTTGGGAATCCTTCAAGACAGAGAACAGTACACCTTTTACCCCCCCACATCTTACACAAGCCAACTACCCACTTTTTATTTTCCTCCTCTAGTTTTCATTTCTTGCAAGACACTGTTATTTTATGGAGAGCAGAAAAATACCATGAGGAAGTCAGAGGCAAATAATAATACCCATTCACTTCACCACTAGAAACCCTATGAAGATTTTCTCTTTCCACAAGACCCAGCAATATCCTGCATGAGAGATGGCCTGCTGCTATCATTTCAGAGGCTCAATCTCTTTTTTTTTTTTTTTATTTTATCTTTCCTGCTGCAGAAAATTCCTCGTCAGCTCCTGGTAAACACTATTTCTGTTTTACCCTGTTGTGCCGCATGGGGAAACACACTGCTGGGTGCAGGATCTTCCTGGTATCTATTTTACGCCTCCAGGAGTTTGCCAGCAAACAGCAATAATATAAAAGATCACCATGGACTGTGATGTGACCAATTACAGCAGACAGCAGTTATTTATAGAAAAGTCAGCAGCACTGAAGCTTTAACACCAGCCAGAGCACCCCTCTGCTTCCCATCACTTAATGTGTGTGCAAGCATCCTGCAACAACGTCTGTAGCGAGGAGTTTTAAGGCAATTATCTTGGTACCTCACAAAACTGTGGATGCACACAGCATATGCCCACAGGACAGGGAAGGAGTAGCACTTTCCATACACCGTATCTTCGAGCTGACACAGCATATTTTATTTTCATAAATTGATGACCCCAGATGTCACTTTCATTCTGAAATCCTCGTCTGCCTACTCAGCAGCACAGCACATCAGGGCATGGCCCAGTCAATGTGTGTAAGACCCTGTAACATACACCTTCCTGATTCCTAGCTCTTTGCAAAGTGTCTCTTCTCATCCTCTCCAGGACCTGCTATAAAGTCTTGTCCAAATATTACAGTAGAAAGGAAGACAACATGTTAGCTAGGTATCTTTCTGAAATTCCCCAATCATGATATAAAGTAAATCAGTTGATACATTTGGTCTCTTGATGCAAAGATGAAAAATCCACCAAGAAAGAATGAAAAATCAGAATGACCAAGTGGGAGATGTTACTTCCAGGGGTCATATACTGCCTCACCCAATCGCTCCTACAAGGCAAACAACGCTGCTGGCCCCTAACATGGCAACGTCCATTCTCAGAGCTGACACGCAGGAGGGTTTGAGTGATGCAGTTTGTAACGCAGGCACCTGACATCAATCACTGAAGAAATCTGGATTCAAAGCGTAATTTCCAATTATTTTGCTTCTGGAGCAGTTAATACCTTACGTAAGTGCAAACCTGCTCTTGGAAGCTGAGGGAAAAAGTTCACGGCCCCTTTCTGAGGTGAGCACTTAGAGCAGAGCATTGCAGAAGGAAATGCAATATTGCCATCTACTGCCCTGACGTGGAAACATCCCCTCTCCCTCTGACACATTCTGCTGAAGATGAGATCAATGTTTCAGGACAAGGAATCTTTTAATCATAATGAAAATGTGATCTTGACTGATCCGAGGTCACATTACATTAATACAGTCTTCAAAGCTTTTTTAATAATACAATTAACGATTTCTGCCATACCATTAAGAGAATTAAAGACCAAAAAGCTTAAGGGGTATTGACCTATTCAGTTTCAGTTTTAAAATAACGTCAAAGCAATATGGACTTTTTTCTTTTTTCACCGCCCCCTTCCCTTCAAACTCCCAGATACATAATTCTTAGATGTGTTGTTCTATTTGTGTTCGAGGATATCACACTTTTAGTAAAGATTTGGATAAGCCAGTAGAGGGGATCTCCATTCTGATTAGCTAACCCCTTTTATCTTGTGAACCAATAGGTCAGGCTAGGACAGCTCGCACTACAGTAAGAAGAAAAACAACAACATTAATTAGGGAGGTTGAAACTACAGTTTGATGCAGAGAGAGACTTACTTCCACAAAGGTGCTTTAATCCATCACCCCGCTTTCTGCAAGCCAGCTGTCTTATTCTCTTCCTTAACCTACCACCCCACTAAAGGTCTCATCCACCCCTTTGCAAATGACTTGGAAAGCTTTAAAGAAATTTAGTAGAGCTCAAATAAATATAACCTGGCTAATGTTTACTCTCAACGTGGTCACTCCTCAGCACCAGAAGGCACAGATTCAAACAGCATTTCTCAACAAGTGGTTAGTCAGCCACTAACTTTAGCCTGAGCATCCCTGGGTTCAGACTGTTCCCTTGGCAGCAGTGCACAAGGTGGGATTCTGGCTCCCGTGAATACCCACCATCAGGACACAGTGGGGCTCGAACTATCTGGACACCACGGCCAGAAAGGACACCAATATGGTGGCTGTATCAGCAAGGTTGGCATCAGAAAGCAGCACCACAGCAGGTTTCATCCTGGACGAGTCCCAGCACTCAAGAAAGATCTTAGCCAAAGTGGCATTATAGCATGTACCTCTGTATCAATGGAGTTTTGTTCTGTGCCTGGTTGTTTTCTTTCTTTTTTTTATTCTTTTTTTTTTTTCCCAGGCATTATATATAAAACCTGGCAGCCCGTGTTTACTTTTAAGTAAGGACAAGTGAATGCAGGGTAAGTCGTTTAGAATTGATTGCAGATACTGGCAGGGTTTCTTGAGGGAAAGCAGAGTTGTCTGAGGCTTCACACTACTCCTGGGCAGGACACAAGAGGAGAGAAGCAGAACTGCGCCTGTGCATGAAAAATTGCAGATGAAACCAAGGGACTGTGAAAAATCTATAACAACAATGAAAAACACAACTCAGCCCATGTCATCACCATATGAGCTTATTGTCCTGGGCAAGGGTTCAACCATGGGATTTGGCAAAGATGATTCTTTCTGATCAGAGCTACACCAATCCAGTGCTACAAATACCCTGAATAATCTGGTGTCGAAGCTGCCAGGAGCGTATTTCCCAGCACTTCTGGGTCCTCTGTAGCCGAATACTGGCTGCCTCCTGGATTTCTAATACTTGTGGTTTTTTCCCCTTGGCTAGAACAGGCAATATTGTTTGTCCTGACCTTGTGAAGCTGAGAGGTGAATTATCAGAATATGTTTTACCTTCCTTCAGATCCCGTTGCTAGAACTGAAGGGGACAGGGAATCATCTCTGTCATTATAATTACACTGCATCAAAGAGACCGGCTGGTCTGAGACTAAGACACGGCAAGGCTGTGACCAGGCAAAAATACAGAGGCAAAAATCAAGCACTTCTATCACTCGTAAGTGATGTCAGCTCTGCCTTTGGTAGAAACCTGCCTTCCCATTCCTCTGTAGGGCAGCAAGCTTAGGCCTGCAAGTCAAAAGCCAGGCAAGGACAGAGCACAGCATGGTACATCCATCTGTTGGAAGGCAAAGGCTCTCTGAAGCTCTCAGTCTCAGTTACCTCAATGAGTAGAAAGGCCTAAGGTCCCTCCCTCCCATCCCCATCGTGGCAGAGCCATGTGCTTCACCATCTATTTGACAACTCACAAGGATATTACCTATCGAAGTGCTAGTGCCTTTGATGCCTTAACTGTTCAGGCAGGACATGCTAAATATCATCTTGCAGAAACTTCTGATGTCTACAGGGAGCAAGACCCCTTCTTGACCTTTTCTCTTGCTATTTTGCTGGTTTTGTTCTGTGCTTCTCAGAGCTGCTCCTCCATTCCAGATGCACAAAAGAGGTCAAACTATCAGAGGTGGCTTATGCCAAAGGCTTTGGCTTCTACCAAGAGATGCTTTTAAAAGAAGATATTTGTGCTTGTGACATAGAGCAAAGAGGGACAATACGTCTTTCACTCCAATTGATTTACCCACCAACCTGCTATGCAAACAAGGATAAAAGCAGCATTTCAGTCTGCAGTACAGCAGATGGGCTCCGCATGCAGCACAAGAAAGATAGCTTTAAAAAAGACTGAGCCAGCCCCAAGATCTGGTGAGGGTGGGGGAATCAGAAGACTCTTTTATATCATGCAGCTCGAAGACAGCATTTATCCAAAATGCATCTTAGTTAAGACACTTATCAAAGGCTTGGAAGAGAGGGGACATTCCAAGCAAGAAGAAACTTGGAAAATGAGTCAGTTGAACTAATCCTTTTAAGAAGGGTTTTTCTTTTCTCCCTCTCTTTGCAGAAAACTGGGAGAGGATTACTGGTTCCAGGTAGGAGGACTGAAGGTATGCTGAACATCTGAATCTTCTCAAAGCAGCATGAAATTGATGCTTTTATGCCAAGGCCACTCCTGTGACCAGAGTGTTTCGTAGCTCCAAAGTGTTTCTCCTCTCATGGTCACTGACCTTTAACATACCACAGTCCAGAGAGACTGAGCTATGAATTTACAAATCAGATGTCGGTGAATGAATACAGACATCCCCAAATGTGCTCATCATGGTGAATGCAACCTCTGATCTCCTCCCTGAGAATTAAAAAAAAAGTTCAACTTTATCTAAGTGTCAGGTGACTGGTAGTAAGAATTCTTCCAGATGGAGTATATTGATCTTCCAAAAATGGAGCCTTCAGTTTAAATTAAAACCAAAAAGATTTCTTAAAAAAAAACAGCACCAAAAAAAACCCCAACAACCTTCAAGACAGAAAAATTCAATAAAGCAAGGATAAAGTCTAAGGCAAATAGAGAAGATTAAACTGAGACTTTACCATCAAGTTGAATTGCAAGAGAAAACAAATTGAAAAGCAGACTAATTACAAACTCCTAATTTTGTCTCCTGTGTACTTAGATTTTATTGCATGTTCATCTGTAATAAGAAATATATAAAGGATGGCCTAAGTCAATAGCAAACAGCCAACTACAGCTGGATGTATTCTTTGTTTATGCTGTTGAGCAATAGATTTGACAAAGCAGAAATTCTATATGGAACATCTTAATTTTGTCTGTTTCTGCAACATCCTTGACATGCAAATATTAAGAAGGATCCAGTGAGGTAATGAAGTTTAAATTGTTCCCTCCCTTCTTCATCCTTAGGATAGGACGCTGAAATGTGATTTTAACAGCCCCTAAATGACTGCAAATCAACTGCTGTGTTTTACTGGCCTGACAAGGCTTTCTTTAGGAACATGGGTCAGTTAGAGGGAATCAATCCCAGTTCCATCAGCCAGGCACTCAGCTCTGAGGACATCACTGAACCCTTGCTTGGACACAGTCAATGCCAAGTTAGTCTGGTTTTCAGATTAATGAGTTCAGAAAAGTTAGCTGTTTTTTCCTACTTTGGCACCTTCTTAACAAGGCAGTGTTTCTGATGTCTCACTTCTCATAATCAAGTAACACATGTGAAAAGTGGTAATTGAGAAGGGTTTAATTTGTATTTCTAAACCTCTAAAACTTTTAACTCAAAAACCATGCCAGAAAGAAAGCACCCAAATTTTTTGTGACTTCTAGCAGATCCTTCAAGAGCAGCCCATGGGTTCTCATAATACATTAATCCCATAATACATTAATGTCATCGTAGCAATGGGAGGGGAGGTTATTAGCCCAAGTTACTGATGTGATAAACTAAGAGTTGCACAGAGCTCCTACCATTTAGCAGACAGACATCTCATAGCACACTAATCATAGAGTGTGATACTGCAGGCCTGAAGGACTGGAAAATCACCCCAAAAATAGAGTTACCATTGGGTTTACAAAAAGCAAGTGAAAGAACAGAGAATGCTTTGAAATGTTTGCATTACGATCTTTGATTAGGATGGAGAACTGCCCGTCACGTGCAACTTTATGTTTGCACTGAAGTTTTACTTAACATTAACCATTTCAAAATTTTTTTAAAATAAAAATTAAATTAAATTGTCTGTTTACTTAATCTGCTCTTCTCTCCTTTGGAATGGTCACATATAAAACATAGCAACAAAGGAAGAAACAGCATTTAGGGCAAATACAGACCAATAGATCCTTGCTTTTCTAATTGCTGAGAATATTAATAGCATTTATGTGGCTACTATTACATGAAAAAAAGTGCTCAGTGGTTCTCTGAACATAGTAGTTCATAGTTGGTAAAAGAAGGGTCAGAAACAGAAAAATAGATGTTCAAGCTTTTTTGAGCAGAGAACCATCTAGTGCTGGGAAAACATGCAATACAACAGGGAGAAGTTCCTCCCAGGCTTCCTGATGAGACGAGGACAAAGGGACACAATCTGGGCACAGTCTGTATTTTTTTTGTGCTACTCTATGTGCTACTCTATGACTTCATCTCGACTTCACAAATATTTGAAAACCTCAATCCCGGGCCCAGTCAGCATAAACGCCAGAGCTACAGTGAGATTGTACTCTCACACACAGCTTTACCACACCATCACCCTCCATTCTCTGAACCAACAACCTTCCTCTGAAGAAGTCAAGCCAACCAGTGATGTATTTAAATCTCAGGCACTGTCTCAAGCACCCAAGAGATGATGACAATGTTAAGCTGTGTAATGGTGCCATCTCGTGGTAATAATAAAGATGATGCTGGATGGAGACTGCATTTTCAGTAGTCCACTGCAGCCATTGTGGCAATTATTAAAAACAACACATTAAAAACAGATACCTCTTAATTCCACCATGTCATTTCAGTTTTAGAGTGTATGTTCACCATTAAGACACACAAGTACAAAAGAATCCCACAGGTCATAGCAGCCGGCAAATGTTAACCCGTAACAGTCAGCGTGATTGTAACTGTAGCTGGGGCTCTGATCATGTTCAGGCTTCTAAGAGGAATTTAAAAAATTGAAAACCTCTCTAAAAGGTTAAGAAAAATTACTCCAAGTCAGGAAAGTCTGCCTCACAAAGACAGATCAAAAAAAAGTGCTGTTCACTGATCTCATGATAGAATCATAGAATTGCCTAGCTTGAAGGAGATCATTGAGTCCAACCATCAACCTAACACTGCCAAAACCACCACTAAAAACCTGTCCCTAAGCACCACGTCTACCTGCACCATGTATCCATCCCCACACAGAAAGGTTCTTACTAGTACTAGAGCAATAGCTCAGCATTAACTGGAAAAGCAAAATCCATCATAGGAGACTAAAATAAAATGAATTCAGACTAAAAAAATTGAGTGCACTTCTAAACACGAAGCTTTAGAACAACTTGCCATGAAATATGGCAGATTTCCCACCGCCCAACATCTGAAAATCAAAACTGTCATATCAAAACAATTTTTCTAAAAAATGGGTTGTTTCAACCAAACCAAATGATTTTTGATACAGCAGCCGTGCATGAAATTGTCTGGCTTACATTATGTGAAACATCGTGACAGATTAACGTAATGAAATTTCTAGCCTTAAAATCCATATGCTTACTTTTCTTGAGAGTGATTCAAAACCTTTATTTAGTTGGCACACACCCACCCAGATCACTGCTACCACTAATGCCGATGTCTTACCTGCAGGCCAGACTTAGATGTCTGTGCTTATAAGAACAATAGGTACAAATGTGCTTTCATCAGGTCTTCCATCTCTCACGCACACACACTTACCTCCTTGTCTCCTAAGCAGAAATACCATCATGTCAAGCCACAATCACCAGAGTTAAGATTCAGAGAGAGATTAAACCCAAGGTTTTGAAAACTTAATTCCAAAAATTGGAATGCCTTTCAAGCCTTTGCCAACTTTTCCAGCACTCTGAAACAATCCTACCCTTGAGTAAATGCAGATTTCTCTTAAATAAAAGAACTTCCACTGTGAGAAAAAGATGTTTGTGCTGCTGGTGGGTTTTTTTTTTTCCTATTTTGTTCTATTAAGATAGTGAAGATATTAGATCTGTTTCTCCTCCAGACCCTCTTAAAATTCTTTTGATCTCACTAAGATCTCACTGCCAAGAACAAGTCACAGGCCCAAGCTTTTCAACTAATCAGGTACCTTAAAGCACTAATATAACAGAAAATGAAAAAAAAAAATCTATATTCAGACTTATTTTTCTATAAATCAGCATTTCCAAAATAATATGGACCAAGCCTGTGCCTTCCTGCAACCTGCAGCTTAGTACCTTTAAGGAGGATCTCAGAACACCTCATTCTGCTTCTTTACTGGTTCTTTACTGGATATAAATAATGGGCAAATGTCTGCATCCTCCTATTCTACTGTTTCTGCTCGGTGTGCTTCTTTCGCCAAGCAGAGAAGATGAAGGGAATATAGAACATCCCTAATTGTCACCAGTTTTGATTAGAAGGATGATGTGATGACTTTCTTAGATTAGAAAGTACCAAGCCCTCTGCCAACACCATCTCATCAAATGTACCTTTGCTTACTTCTATAATATGCCCAGTTGCCACCATGAGCATGCATCAATTTTTTTATGAAAAACTATTACTTAGAAAACTAAAAGCTAAACATAGTCAAGGAAGACAATTCTTACATAGAAGAAAGTACCTTTTCTTTGAGAAGAAACGTTTCTGTGAGAATAGCCAGTAAAGTAGCTGCAATGCAGCCAATGGATCACTGGATAATGAGAGGTGAAACAGAAATTCAGTTTGGGGATATTGAAAAATTGCTGCTTTTTCCTCCGACTCAAAATGTCCCTAGATATAGAACAAATTTAATCAAATTAGGTGTCTGTCCATTCTACACAGAGTACTTTATCCATCTTCTTTATTCTAATACAAATTCACACACAGTTTCTGTATGGGGCCTCCTTAGACAAAATTTTCTTGAAATACTTAAATCAGATTAAACTTCTCAATAGTCCCCACTTGCAGAACATCTCCAGTTTACCTGACCTTGACAATTATAATCTAGGCTGTTATGTGCAAACTAGATGTGAGGCTACTGCAATTCCAGAATTAGCTTTCATGAGGAAAGATATAATCATTTTCTATCATACCTAAGAGCAACTAGCATTGCAACTCTTCACAAATGTATTTTTTTTTTCAAAAGGTATGTATTTAACCATACATTAAATGAGAAAGTAGGTTGCTGCACAGGAGGATACACACACTGAGCAGTTTCGTGCAGTCTTTATAGCATGCCCTTTGCAACTTGATGAACCAACAACCTGAAGATCCACTGATTATAAAGTTAGTCCTAAATGCATTCTCTTTGAGACAAGAGAACCATGGCAACATGACTATGGCTGGCACACAATTCAGTGTTTTAATTCTCTTGGCAAACACTTGTAAATTCTAATTATAGCTTTTCTTAAACAATTTTTTTTTAAAAGAGATGTCTAGAAAGGTCTGATTTCGATGTGTCTCAGGCATATGGCTTACTGAGCAGCTCAACAGGGGAGGAGTTACTTGAATACATGAAAAAATGCTATGTTAAATCACAATCTTAAACAAAAACAGGGTGACAGGGATATGTGTACGCAATTATGCTGTAGAGGGGCAAAACTACACATCCTGACAGTGTATCTATAATGCCTGCCTACAGAGATGTCTCCCTGGAAATGCTGGATTAGTTTCTGGAAAGAAATAGCTACCTCTCCTTGTTCCAAGACACCCACTTAAGGAATTACAGGCTGGATCTATTCAGGTTCATCAAGACCCTTCTGCTGTTCTCCACTGAGCCTTCCTCTTTGCAAAGCCTTCTGTGCCACTGGACAAAAGATCTGATCCTCAGGTTGCACCTGTAATCCTTAATACAACGTTCAAGCTTTACAAATTCCCCACTAAAAAAAAAAAAAAAAAAAAAAAATCTAACACAGAACCAGCTTGTGGTGAAAGAACAAAATTTCTTTACCAAGCCATAACATGAGTAATCTAGTGAAATATGTTATACTTCCAAGTTAATTAAATGCAAAACATTAGTAAAGAGACTACAGGAAATAAACCATGCAATTTGTAATCTAAACAAAGTTCTACACCCTGAACTTACACATAACATGATCACAGTGCCTGAATAGAAAGGCAGTGTAAGGCCTGTAGCTTGCTCACTCCTCTTCTCTGTACCAAACTTTTTCTGCATGAATGGAATTTGTGTGTCATCCTGTCCACCACAGGGTCTCAGGCAGAGTTTTCTGCTAGAAAAACTCAAATGAAAGCAATTCAAGATCAATTGTTCTATTTGAAAGGAAGGTTACAGCTGTCATTCTGATGCCAACGTGTGTTGCGGTATCTCTCTTCCATAATACAGGATGTGGTTTCCATAGAAATATCTTCTTTCTTCAGTATCTACAAGCCCTCCAATTATTCCCTTTTGGACATCTCACGCAATCCAATAAAATCTTTTCAGAGCAGGGAAATAACTAGGCTCAACTACTACTTAATTACTTGGTGAGAAGAAAAAGAAAAGGACAATTAGCAAAGAAAAGCTTTATTTAAAACAAAACACATGAAGGAGAACATGTGCCTTGCAAAAAAATTATATCTTACCTGAAGAAATCTCTCCAGTGTTACAAATTATGAACAGTCAAGTACAATTTTTAAGATCACACCGATATTATGCTGATTTCTGAAAGTGCAATTATGGTATAATTCTAAATTGTTTGGTGGCCTTGTCTCCAACTAGGCCCTCAGGGCCTGATCTTTTTCTGAATTTTTTGCTTTGCTGAGCATTGCCTGCACCTTGTTCTAAGTCCTCTTGTTCAGGACCCTGTGAATTCACAGTCCCTGCTGCTGCTGCTGCTGCTGCCGCGTCATCTTTTTGTTCTGTGGAATCTCCTGCCACTTTCCCAACACCAGGAATGTATTCAACGCTCTGAAATTAGAACCAAGAAAGAAGGAACACCAAATTACACCCAAACAACATAAACAGTGACTTGATCCTAATATAAAATGCTTCTGTCAACCAAGGCAACCATAAACACTCAAGGCAAGAAACTGAGCTGCGTTGTTTGTATAGAACAGCTTCATTCCTGCTGCTCTGCCTGAGTTCCCAGAAGTGTCAGCATAAAGAAAACTGGGAGTTCCTGGAGCCTTGATCTGGCTGGGTGGGCTCTGAAGCCATGACCACAGCACATAATGCAAGAGTGTGCACCACAGGGGCCAGGGCTGTCACAGCTCCCCCAGGAGACCCACGTCTGAAGAAAACAAACTGATTTAATTGTGCAGTAACCAAAATGTGCAGGGGAAACAACCCCTGCAGCTCTTTGTTTTTCTTCCACTCGTCTCTCCTTTTTTTTAATTACTTGGAAAAGCTTAATTACTGTGATTTGTTGTCTCAGATACATGTTTCCCTAACGAGGTTTAGGCTTCTTTCAAACCTCTCATCCCATTTTAGGCCTTCATCCTGCAAAAACCTAAGCACAGTCAGATCTGCAGTTCAGTCGTTGGATAAAATAATTAGGACTGTAAAGAGCTGGCCTTACTCATTCTAAAGGCATCACACTCAAGCCCCTATACAGGCACAGGAAAAAATAATGGTTGAGAAAGCCATTGCATACACAAATTTTGGAACTCGCTGTTTGCCGGCTCGTGACAGTTCCCTTATTTCAGTAAGGATCAAACTAAAACATTCAGCAAAAACTATCTGGTACCCTTTAGCTTCTCAAACTACTACAGATATATAAATTGGCTCCATGAATCACTTACATGTGTATGTATACATTATATAGCTATGATAATAAACCTATGGGTCAGTAGTAGAAAAACACCTATAGTTGTCTGTGATGGTCTCTCATATTTAAATCTCAGTACTTCACTAAAAAGGAAAAAGGTAACCAAAGAAAAAAGTCATACAACAGCTAATTACTGACTGTACCTTATTCATCTGGTCCACATCTGATTGTCTGGGTTTACTGGTTTGAGCTTTTTCCATACGAGAGCTCCCTTCAGCCTCTGGAGACATGGGGTGAAGAGTTTTGCCCCAGAAAGAGATTAAAAAGGAAAACATGTCAGCAGACTTTCATGACAATTTGCACTTTAAAAACACACCTATCTGCTGTGAATGCTACCTTCCACCCCTATTGCCTCACTTTTGTTAATTAACCAAAGCAGGGTGTCTGATGACACTATGACAAAAGATGAACAAGTGTACTAGAAACAAAATGTCTCTGGGTCTTTCTTAGCTTGAAAGTTCTACTACATAGAGAATCCTTTCATCTCTTACACCTAGAAACCCATATCCCTTCCTCTTTTTCAGAAAATGCAGATACTCTGACCAATTCAGATAAAGGATTATAAGCAATCATTTGAAATTGATTTTAATTCTTGCTCAGCCTGCTTATTTTTCGCATTAGCTTCACATTTACACGCTTTATGTATATTACTAAACTATTTCAAAACAGCTCAGTTCACTGCCTGGTAGATTTTGCAACTAGGATCAAATCACATTAAATGATTTCTATCATTCAGCCCCAGAATCAGCTCCCTTCAATCAGCCCCAGAAGAGAAATGTCACTGTGTTCCTGTTACTGAGACTATTTGCTGTAAATAGATCTCTCCATTTTTCAAACAGTAACAATTCATTCAGAATGAACAACTGTAGCTATGTGTGACAACATGCTAAAGAGCTGTATTTTCATAGATATATGTATACATGCAGATAGAAACGTGTATATCTATGTCTATGTATCTGCACACATCCAAACTGAAGTTATCAGTTGCAGTAAACAGAATGCTGCAGTTCATCTGTACTGCCACTAGATGCAGCCACATAACCTTGCAAAATTTAAAATTCTGACCTCAGGGTTATAGAAAGCTTTTTTTGGAATATCTATGATAGCAGAATTCTTGCAACAAGATTAATAGTATTCAGTCCCCAAGTACTGGGGGGTGAAAAAAATGTAATATGAGTAGAATTTTCAATTTTTCTCCTCAATAATCTTTTTCCAAAACATAGCATTGCATATGTCGATGGGGATCTAAGAAATAAAAGCAGAATAAGAATTGTCTATTTTCCTGGTTGTTGCCATAGATCCAGATAAGAGCTGACAATATTGAATTACATAGTGCTTTGCTTTCTGCATAACACAATAAGTAGGAATGAAGCACCATATTCCCAAGTGACCTCCTAAAGACAGAATCATAGAAACGTGGAATAATTTGGGTTGGAAGGGACCTTTAAAAGGCCATCTAGTCCAATCCCCCTGCAACGAGCAGGGACGTCTTCAGCTGGATCAGGTTGCTCAAAGCTTCACCCAACCTGACCTTGAATGTTTCCAGGGATGGGGCATGTACCACTGCTCTGGGCAACCTGGGCCAGTGTTTCATCACC
>JAOXNG010000057.1:37756257-37767796 GCA_028566535.1 Scolopax minor
GATCTGTCCCAGTCGCATTCCTGTTCCGAGTGGCCAAAGTGGCATTTGCGATCCGGAACACGTCCCTCCGCTTCCGATCGGGTCTGTGGAACAAACAGACAGGTATAGAAAAGCTCTCTTTAGAGAAACATCACTTTTCCTCCAGCTCTGTGAAAAAAAAAAAAAAACAACCCACCCAGTAAAATATGTAACTCAACTATTAAAAAAACTAAATAAAGGAAACTGCAAAACAAGACGAAAGCTTTCTCCTAATCTGAACCTACAACTTGTCAGCACATCCTATTACTTTCTCTTTTGGTCAGATACCAATCAAAACTTTGGAGCTCACACTGTGCCCCAAGATAAACGTCCAAACTTCTGACTTCACAAAAATAAACTGAATAGCAAAAATGACTTCACTGTTATTCAGTAAACAACCTGGATTTGTATTTAATGATGCTGATGTTTATGCTTAAAATAAAAGTCAGATGTTAAAGGTTGAAAAGGTTGGGGAAAACACTGTTTTGAAGTTTGCTGGATTAGCAAAGCTCCCTCTCAGTAGGCTTAACTTCATTTCCAGTTGCAATGAAATTACAGAACTTTGAATGTATTGCACTGAGAAAAGAAACTTTGGAAACTTTGGAAAAAAAAGCTGAAAACCATGAACATTTATCAAAACTACTGTGTGCTAATTTGTGTCTCTACTTCTCTCACACTAACAAAAACTCTGCAAAGGAACAATCTTCCTATGTGAGAAAACACAGCACTAATATTGTGTATGGCAAAGTGGTTACTGAGCAACTTTGCTTTGCTTTGCGGGCATCTGTATGAAATTTAAGAGTTAAGATCTTGAGGATTTTCAGCAACGCCACTACTTTCTCAAGCCCAAGAATTTGTTGTAGTGAACAGGCCCAAACATTGGCACAAGTGTCAATATGAAAACACTCTCACAGACGTTATTAGTAGACAGTATTAGCTAACTGACACCTGACTACACGTGAGACTTGTCACTCGGTCTTGTGTCAGATCCAAAGCTGTTTCAGACAGAAGCTCTATCTACAGTGGGCAAGCTGGCTTTTCCAGCTCCTGCTCTCCGATGGTCCAGGTGTGACACCTGGAAAACAATGCACCAGGGGAGTAAAAGAAGAATCTAAGAAGAGTCACACTACAAAACCAGTTTGGGCTTGAATCCTATCCCGCCTGAAATCCCTTGGCCAGTGCCCATTTAGCACCTGGCCAGTGCAAGGGTTATCAAGGACAAAGATAAAGTCGGAAAGCGAGTTACTAATCAGGCAAATAAGGCCTCCCTCAAACACACAAAGGAAAAAAGATGACTCAACAGGAGAAGTTAATTCACTGTCAAGTATACTGTCTTAGTACATTCAGCCACAGAACAGCATGATGCAGGGAGAGCCAAAAACTGGCTGACTTGGTTTTGAAATCCTCTGGCAGAGGTTAGATGGAATTAGTGGTGGTTTTTTTTTTTTGAGGAGTTCACTACAAAGTTATCCAAAATCTTTTTACTATATCTTGAGAAGTTGTTTTGAAGCTCTCAAATGCCATGTTCTCCACAGCACAGAAATAAACGAAGACAAGCAAAAAGCTTCCTAAGTTACCAAGAAATTGTTTTAAGCAACATATAAGCAAATGTCTTAACTTGTCAGTGGGGTATGAAGGAATTTCATAGGAGATCTAAGTACTTATTTATGAGAAGTAAGCAAGTATTTATGAAGTTACTAAACTTACTCACCTTGCTTAGGATTCATCTACTGTTTAACTCAGTAAAAAGAACAAGCTTTTGAACTGCTAAAAGCACATGCTTACAATTGATGAACATTTGTACAGATTTCGTGATAAAAGCAGTAAAAAAAAAAAGTCCATTTTCCATCAACCACAAAATCATGTGCCAATGCAAGAACCCAAACACACGACACCATCTAGCACTGCTTTTATGGGACACATGAAGTTTCAACTCTTTGGTGGTATCTGTAGGGATGCAGGGGATGCCTACAGTGCTGCCTTGCCTTTGGGGAAACGGGTAAAGAGAAAGGAACACAAAACTTTTTGGTGAAAACTAGAGTCATATGAGAAACAGTGCAAGGCCACTTGCAGGATAGCAAACATATTTAAAACATCAAGAGATTTGAGACCATTACTTTTCAGTCAAGCATCTTCCTGCTTTTGTGAAAGGCACAGATAAAGGCAAAAAAACAAGCATCCAAGGAAGTAAGTCTAGAGATAAAAAAATAGGAAAATTCATCCGTTCTGCTAAAGGAAAGGAAGGAAGAAAAATGTAAGAGAAAAATTAAAAAATAATGCTATAAAAGATTAAATCAAATTGAAACTAAAAAGAAGAAAAAAATGTAGGTCATTTAACATAAAAGCTAACTGTTCTCATACTTTATGACAATTTTAATGTTACTTCTCAGATAAATTCTACTACACAAGAGCCTGCCTCATCCTGCTCATTAGAGAGCCAAAAAACTTGAAAAATAACTCATCCTTCTGTGGTGGTCAACATCTCTTCAAGACTAACTGGAGTCCTGATGTTTGAAGTCTACCTCACTACTGCTAGTAACACACATGGGGTCATCCAGAAATTGCACAGAAGATTAGATCAACAGGCTTTTTAAACAACCTTAAAACCACCCAGTCCAATATTTTCACTCTGTATTACATGCTGCCTCTCCTTCATAATATCCTGGAGACAGGTAGAACACTGGAAACACTACTATTGAGGCTTGCATTAACATATTAATTAACTTCCCCCATGGGAAAAAGGAAAAAAAAAAAAAAGACATCAGTAATGAGCTGTTTAGATTTGTCCCATGTAGTGTCTCACTAACTCATAATCTTTAATTTCTCTGACACAATCTCTTTCAAGTTGCTTAGCTATGCTGCTGTTTCTGTGCACTGTACCTTATCTGCCCTTGCTGTGACAAAACACACCCTTATAACAGTTTAGTTAAGAAAAGATGGGAATTGGAGAAGCTTCCAGGAAATTCTTTGTGAACTGGTCAGTTTATTTGTTACTGTCTGAGTTCAAGGCTCAGAGTTTCCTTTGCAGGGTGGAATGCAAGAAAGTTAGTGAGAAGATAACACAGAGCAGTGACAGAGCTTTGGTGAAATAAAAAAAAATAATAATTAGAAACAAAAATTTTAAATAAAAAAATATGTTTTAAAAGGCTTTTAAAAGCAAGAACTCCTTGGTGTGCTATTTCATAAAGTCCAAAATCAGATCACAGTTACAAAATTTCACATTGCTCAGGAATTACATCCCAGCCAGTCATCGTGGCTGTTCATTTCTGTTCCACATCTTTGCTGCTGGTTTTCATCATCATAGGAAAACACAGCACAAGTTCAACCACCAGTGCTAAACATGACTCTAACACAGCTCAGATACAATACTTAGCATTTCCAAAGAGAGGCAGTATTTAGTTCCTCATTTTTTGAACAAAGCTAAGTTCTGCACACATCACAGTCCCAACCCCAAATAACTCAATTCAACAGATCCTTGAATAAAGTGTCCAAAAGTCATAATGGAGAATGAAATTAACCACTTTTAATGAGCAGCAAAAGCCACATTTTCAAGTTCTCAAGCACATGACTTCACCATAAATTTCACCTGCCAAAGCCAATGAGATAACATATAGGATTGAAATCTGATTGCTTATAGACTCTAAGGTAACAGCTACACACTGTGTGCTAGGTCCTGGGATCCAATTATCTAAAGTAAGAATAGCTTACATGAAGGACAAATTGGAAACTCAAGGATCAAAATCACCAATTAATTCAGTAGTATCCACTCCATGTTGCGGCATAAAATCGTTACTATACCACTTAATGTGTAAGCACTAGTGTTTATCATGGAAGCGTGGGCATATTTAATACTTCTCTGCAGCACAGACCCAGGAAACCAATATGCCCTTTGCAATTAGAGCAGTGAGAAAGGAAGACCAGTTTCAATTCTGTGAGGCGACTATGCCCTCAATTTCAAAGGCAAATAAATCTTCAGATTAGGAACATAAGCACTTAAATGGCTATTTAGAGAAAGATCCCATCTGAAACCCTTAGTCTGCCACATGTTGCTCATCCCCGAAACCCTTATAGACAAAGAGCTCCTCAAGTGACTCTTGACTCTGAAAAGAAACCATCACTGAAGTCCTTGAACGATACAGGTAAGAACCCTTACTATTAGATAAAATTGAGAGAAAGACAAAAATTAGCAAATAAGAGATACTACAAAGTAAGGCTGCAGATTGTCTCACAAAAGGAAGGACAACGTTTATGTGTTTCAGGTGTTGCCTTCCTCTGCTTTCATGTCCAGAAGTACGAGTTCTAGGAAGTGTTATGAAATGAAATTCTTAGCCCCACTTGCAAAGAGAAAGTGTCCAAAATCCATTACCTGGGGACAAAGATGGAGTTGTGAAGGAAGTTCTCAAAGACTTTCCTGTACTCTGCTTCCTCCTTCTCAGCTTGTTTTTCTGCCTCTGTCTTGGGACAAGCACAACAAGGTCCTTTTTCTCCCCCACAGCCCTCTGGCTTGGTGGGTTCAGTAGCTTCTTCTGTATCAATGGTCCCATCAGCATACCTTCGAATTGGGACTTTATCTTAAAAGAAAAGAACAGAGGTGGCTCATTTCTTCTCTTGATATTATGAATCCAGCAAAAACCCATGTTTACCCATTCCATTCTATCTGCTGTGATTCACAAAAGAGTTGCAAAGCAGGGCATAGGCTTTAGCTCTTCTAAATAAATGCACTGGCAGGTAAGAATTGCAGCCATTTCAACACAACCATGTTTAGCAATCCTACCTTTGGAGCAGTAATTGTGTCTGTAAAGGTAACTGTCCTGAGGTTGCTGCTGCCACCGTACGATGTAGTATGAGAGGTTGCCGTTGGGAAGAGAGGGAGGATTCCATTTCACAATCAGTTGGGATGAGGAGTTGGACGCTGAAATAACATCCAAGGGAATGGATGGCACTGGAAGAGGAAAAAATAAAAGGCAGCATTTAAATCTAGAGCATTCTACAGCCTATTTCATGAAAACTTTCAAAGTGAATCCCAATCCATTTCCATATTGGAAGAAAAAACAGCATCCTGTTTCAGAGAAAAGATTTCCTATTTATGCCCCACTAACAAGGGTTAATAAGGGTTCCAATGTAACCACCCACAGTCACAACCCAAATTTGTGCTTAAATTGACCTACACAAATGGAACAAAGTCTGAAATCCTAACTCCATAAAACTCCCATAGTTCTCAATGAAAACAATGTCTGAACAACCACAGAGTTTTAATTCAAATGTTAATGCTGCTTTCAAAGTTACTGAAACTTTTTAGCATTATCCTCATCATCTGCACATAAATTCAATTTCTGTATTAACAATAGAACTAGCATAATAATACAAGAAGCATAACTATAGCATTATCAGCCTCTTACCCAAGAGCCCTTGTCTCACCTGCAGCATTCGTTCGTATATATACAATTTCACTTTTTGCTCCATGAATATGATGGTTTTCCATCATTGTGAGGGTAACAGCCTTAACATAAATGGCATACTGAGTCCAAGGCTTCAATCCCTGCAACAGAATTCCAGGATTGTTCTCTTTGTTTGGTGGCAGGTCAACATCGACCATGTTCCAGCTGTTAGAGCCACATGCGTCTTGCCCATCGTACTCCGTCACGTTTTTGAATGGCCTGAAATATTAAAATGAAAAATTCATATAAAATTTTTTTTTCTCCTAAAAATTGTCATGTATTCATGAATTCCTCACTTCAGTGTTGCACAATGAAACAAACAGAGCTTAATTTGTTTTGCCTAGCAGAATAAAACAGCATAAAATTTGTATTTATTTCCAAGTGCTACAAAATTCAGAGTTCAGCTTTAGCTGCAGGTCTTATCTTCAGTCTCCAGCAATAAGGTGACATTCTCCAAGAAAACACTAAATCCTCCAGCAATCGTCCCATTCCATTATCAGGAGATACTGATGCTGACTAAGGACTTTGCTGACTAACTTTTCTCACCAGTAAACTGAAAGTCAGAACAGAATTGTCCACTAGCTCTTGGACTGACCCCATTAGTCTCCGATGACATCTACTTACGCTTCTTTGTAGTAAACAGTGAAGCTAATGAGATCTCTGTAATCTGGAGGGCGATACCGTTCCCATGTTAGTTTAATCCGATTCTTGAGTGTAGTGTTGGAAACAAAATGCAGAATGTGGCTTTCACCTGCAATACAGAAAGACATGACAGAGTTAGCACCACATCATTGGTTACTTTTTGCTTTTTCTTAGGTATCAGTTTTAGCTAATTAGCCTTTCCAGTAATGCCTATGATGCCACAGTATACAAACAGCTTTTGTCTTCATAGAGCTTCCTATTTCATCCTTATACATCTGGGTGCTTAAGGGTAAGCAATGACCTTGGCAATCATTCTAGAATACGTTGGAACTACTTGTTACTATCTTCTTTGAAGCAGATATTCTTCTACTGCATCATCAGAAAGCTCTTGAAAGCTACTTCAGACTGTCCCTGAGCAAGGAATGGAAATTCTGTTTATTTACAAGACTGGTTTAGAAGCACTAAATTCATCATCCAACTCAAATGGACAGTAGCAGTAACTGCTATAGAGCAGTAACTGGACTCTGTGTTCTCACTTTCCAGGACAACTTTTGACAACTATGATGTTTTTCTGCAGAATGAACAACATGGAAAGGATGAAGGAGTTTTCATTCCTGTTTGTAAGAGGCTGGACCAAGAACTCCAAAACTCAGTTCATATACGGCACAACCATTTGATGGCAGCAGCTTCCAGCTACTCTTCTGAACAGAGCTGGATGGAAGCTGGCAGCTTTCAAATGAATGGCTTCCACTACCAATTCACTGAGCTTTCCAATCCAAAACAAAATAGCATTTTAAAAACTTAATTCTTGGATGAAGAAATTGTGTTCTAAGTGTCAACTGTGAGTTAGTTTCTAATGTTCCATAGAAGTCTCTGAAAATAAAGGGGGTTTCACCCTCATGTACACTGGCACTATTGGTGCTATCTTTTCAAAGGCAGTTGAGCTTTTGTTGATTCTTTTCCCCTTCTCAGAGTCAGAAAGCTTTCTGTAATGTTTTTTTTAAAAAAACAGGCAGCGGCTGGCACTAGCCTCTGTAGTAGTAAGGACTGGCTGTGTGTCTGTAACTCCTCCAGGACTGCAAGCCTTTGCTCTATTGAATGTGCAAAGAATGGAGTGTGCTTACAACAAGGATCTATGCCATCTGCGTTTATGCATCATGCCTAAAGAGACATTCAGCAGAGTACGTGTCCTAGTTTTGTAAACACCATCCAGAACAAGGGGACTCGACTTACACACAAGATCCATTTTCATTTACTCGGCTCCAAGAACACCACAAAAAGGCCAAAGAAAAATGTGTAGTCAGTTCTAAGAGTTTGAGTACAAGGTCAAATTCATAAGCGTTCTGTCATCTTAATCCTGGATGAGAGATTGCTTTTAAATACGTTGGATACACCTGGAGACCTGATGTGAAGATCACTGAAGCCAAAAGGGGACTTTCCAATAACTTTGACGATTGAAGAATCCAAAATAAAATGAATAGACACTGAAGTTTAGGAATACTCTAGAACACTAAAAGCTATTCTCAACTCAAAAGGAAATAATTTGAAAATAAAGCACAGATGATTGAGTTTACAGCAAGCATTTCTAGCAACAAGGTACAATATTCAGCAGGAAGCAAAAAGAAACTTTAACATAAACTGTTTTGGTGTCTATGGAATCATTATTCAGCAGCTTCCTTATTATAATTAAAGAGTAGATATCTGAGAGAGGAAAATTCTTATAATGATGCACATTTGCAAAGAAAACAGAGAGACTGCTCCTCTTTGGATCTACCAAAACACTAGGTTTTATTTCTCATTTCCCAGGTTTGCTTCTATTGTTATATGACGTTGCTGTCACCAAAAAAAAGGGTATTTGGAAAGCAGTTGTCTTCATCAAGTGTTTTTTACAGATGAGATAGTGACTATGGGACCACAATTTTCCACACACATGAACATACTTTCACAGCTACATTTCAAAATCTGAACTGGAAGCTTCTAAACCCCAAATGTTGCAATAGTTAACAGCGTGGCAGTGTGTTGGAGGTTTTTTGGTGACATCCCCCTATGCACTTTGCCTTGAGATATTTTGTGTTTGTTTGTATACTTACAAGAGGCTCTCTCCCCATTGTTCCTTGGATTTATGTCTCCTTTGCTCTGTCGTCCCTTGGTTCCTGAAACTTCCTCCATCCGGTAAATCTCAGACACACACAGTTTAGGATTAAATGCAAAATACATTTTCCCCTCCTTGATCGTCAAGTTGTGATGGTTCCAGTCCCACAGCTGCTGCAGATTGTGGTTGTCAAGCACATAGAAGGAATAATTCCTAGAAAGAAATTTTTGAAGGAAAAATATTAGCTTTAATTCATAGCCAATTCCAACCAAGAATACCTTAACATAAGCAAACTTTAAAACACTATGTTTCCTCTTATTACTTTAAATTGGTCTTCAGCAGCGTAAAGGATTTCCTTCTCTCACTGGGAGCAAATTTTCCCTGAATGCTCACTTCAGTAAGAGGGCAAGGAAATGACTCTGACACAGGATTCCAAGGCTGACACCACACCATGTAAAGCCCACTCCATGTGTTTTAATAATTGCATAGAAGCTACTATAAGGAATATAAATCCGTGTCCTCTGGAACAGCAGGTCTCTACACTGGATTTTCCATTTTGTGGCAAACGGGAAGCAATAACCTCACATACCTTATGGGAGGAAAAGCATGGTGTGGTTCTGACAATAAAATAAAATCATGAACACAGACATCTTGCTTATGTGTACAAAAGCTACTATAAGAGTTTGCAGAGTGAGATTTCCTTGCCTCTGTCTTAGTTTACCTCTTGGCCCAATAAAGATTTCCCACGTTGTGCCAAGTTCAGTCATGCCTATACATCAAAACCTGACAGTAAACAGTTGCACTGACTGCACAGCACAGGATCCACACTTCAAAGTGCAGAACTAACAACATAGGCAGCAGAATGTGCTGAGCCCATTCCCTAAGCACAGCAGTGGATTAAGATGAACATACTTTATTTCCACAGATACAACATGCAAAATTGTGTGTGTAAATCCTATTATATATTAAGAAATTCTCGGTACCACTCGATTGTGCTGAATTGGAAAAAAGCACCCAGGTGCAGCAAAAGCGAGATTACAGGCTCTGCTTCAGCAGCAAGAAAACACCTGCAAAGACATTTATATTTTGGGATCAGAGGGATAAGAATGAACAATTGGGAAATGAGTAAATGGTCTGTGTAGCTGGATGAGCCTAAATCAAACCAACCCATCATGGCAGCATGTATTATACTCCTCTGTGCAAAGTCCCACCAACATCATCATCTACATCAATGTAAAATCCATTATTAACACAACCAAGTCTTGAAACCTCTGCAAGCCATTTAGCTTCAGTTAGCCCACGGCAACTCAGATAAACTAGGTTTTCTACAAATCCTGTAACTACTGTCAGAATTTCTGGAGGGTAACATGGCAGACAAACCATGGGGCTCACAAAAAGCTGACATCCACTACTTAACTTAAAATTTAGCATTAATTCCTCCCTTACCCAACCTGAAGTGAAAACTCTGCATTCTGGTTGCAATCTGTACAGACCACAGTTGCAGTTTCTTTTAACATACCAAAATGCTGAGTCTATTTTCAGAACAATGTGAAAAAGAAGTGGTTTTTCCTATTCCCCACTGTCTCCTAATTATCTAGGACTTCATTGCTAATGAAGTTGATATACCTGGTACCGCTTCAGACGGATGTTGACAAGAACATGCCTGGTTGATGAGGGAGAAGATACGTGTATGTGCTTAAAATGCATCTTGCCAGGACAGAACAAGGATGCTAAATTGCATGTGGGATTTGACAGACATCACCAAAAATCTGTGTTTCTTTGAGACACCTACTACTCTGTTACAGATGACTAAAATCCCTGCAGCTCCCTATGCACTGCTGAAAAGATGACACTTCACCATAATTAGCCACGTGATTAAGTGATGGCAACTAAGCTTTTCAGGAAAGAACCAAAAACCTGGACTCAGATTGATCACAATAAACAGAGGTGTGGTTCCAACGACTACAGAAACCATCTTGAATTTAAATATTTAATAAGAGCCTAGCCTGTCTCCTGCTCACAACAGTGGCAATTACGCTTCAGACACTAGAGAAAATTCTTGCGTTAAAGGCTGAGCTTTCAAGAGTGTGAATAAATGAGGCAAATCAAGCACACGCTGGTGCTTTCCACAACTGCACAGCGCCTGGGCCAGAGCAGGGAGGTACCATGGCTCATCCATTAAAGCCATCTGCACGAGTGGGAGCAGCCATCCGAGGCAAGACAAACAGGTCCTAAGGGTTCCTACATAGACTGGAAGTAAAGATTAGAGGAAGTTATTCTAGCAACATTCAAAGCACCAGGGAAACCATTTTTGGAGGGCTATATACAGCCTTGGACACAGGGGAGGTGCAGCACTGCATGGCTTGAAAGGTGGTGCAAAGGGCAACTGGAGTGCACTTAAGGCTTATGTTAAAAATACAGTTTTAAAAGATTATATGAGACTTTGGCTCTAACAGCCGTGGGGGGAAAAAAATAAATCAGTATGCCAAGGAAGACAGCATGTAAAGAATAAAAGATTCACTTTAGGAAAACAAAGCACTGCCAATCAAACCCTCAACACAGTAACTGTGGGAATGACTGGAGATTATGGCCTAAAGGACATGCTAAACCTCTGAAGAGGAATACATTTGGGGACATCTGGTCCCAGGCTTGCCATAAAAAGCCTCAAGGGAACCTGCAGAACCCATGCACACCCACAGGCCAGAATTCCCACAACATGATGTGCATCCCCAACTGCAGAGCACCCACAGCCACTTAATTATTGACTGCATACATTAAAACTGTGCTTCACGCTGTTATCTGCACGCAATGCCACATCTGTGCTCATTCACCCTTCATAGAGCTGAGAGGCAGAACACGAGATCCAAACCAAAAGGAGACGGGTGTGCTGAAAAGGTTTCAACAAGCTTCAATCATCCTTTATCCCCCTCCATCACACACAGGACCCAAAAACCTCCTGAATGGGGTAATGACCAGATAAGTACACTGTTAATAAAACAGCAATGCATTATCTGTGAAATCAAGTGACTTGCACCAAAAAAGGAATGAGAAATGGCAGAAGATTCTGAATGAGAGCAGTGGATGAGCTAGCTACAAAAAACCACCAGCAGAAGTGTGTTACAGACCAACCACCCTAGGACAAGAGGAGCAACCCTGCAGGACATACTGAATAGAAGATGATCATCTCACAGTGCTGCAACAATGAGAAAGACAGAAAATCCCACTAGACCAGATAGCTGGGATATCAACCCGTAAGGGACAGGAGAAAAGAAAAACCCTTGTTGCTTTACATACACAAAACATGCTGCATGTTGGCTACAAGCTATTAACATTGTGTATGTTCTACACC
>JAOXNG010000057.1:38039025-38050554 GCA_028566535.1 Scolopax minor
ATGTTCCAGTGGTTTCTGAAGCATTAATAGTGCCATAATTTGTCCTTATGCATCCATACAAACTGTCTGCCACAAGGGGGGGCACACAAAGAACTCCAGCCTCCACACCCAAACCCAAAGTTCCTCATTAGCCCTGTCACTGGGGCTCACCGTGGGAGAAGCTGGAAGGCGCAGAGCCCAGCCAGGGCTCAAGACCTGAGCCTCAGCATCTCTCTCCCCTTCCAGCTGCAGTGTCCCTGGGCCGGCATCCCCGTCCTGTCCCGCCCCGTCCCTCCCAGCCCGGCCGCAGACGCCTCCCTCCCGTCTCTTGCCCACTCTCCATCCTGCCAGGGCACTCGGGAACCTGCAATCGCAGCTGGACCTTCCCCGCAGCCTCACCATGAAGGGCCCCCTCCTCGGAACCATGTTCTCCCGGCATGTCAAGCGGCACCCCGGAGTGAGTCAACCCACACCCTTTCCCTTGTTCCCCCATCCCTCTGCCGCTCTCTGCCCCTCTCCTCCCCCCAGGTACCTCCATTCAAATAACATAGTTGTTGTACCTGAAGGTAAGTAATCTACCAGCTCACAATAAGTGTCAAGAATCATAAAATATTCATTTTTCTTCTTTGAAAGAGGCCTATTTTTCCTTTATTTTCCCATAAAACATTAAAGATTTTCATACAAAATATACCAGTGGAGCTCTTAGTTGCTAATATCCTTGTTTATGCTATGTTGAATTCTTTTAATGAATTACCAAATGCATCTAAACGCTGTTTGCTTCAATTCTAATAGCAGAAAGTGAAAGGGCTTAATGGCACTCATCTAAAAATCCAGAGTGTCTTCTGCTTTCAGCCAGTTACCACACAGAATACTGTGCTGGTTTAGATCATGACAGATTTGAAACTTAAAGTATCAAAAATTTATACTAGTTTTTCTTCCTTGCCTTAATTGTAGAGTTTTGTGCCTAACTTCAAGAAAGTAAACTCTTTTTGAATACATAAATTGGATAGACTAAAATGGAAGGAATGGAAAAAGTGATTTCAGAGCAGAGCTGTCTGAGGCGAATCTAGAAATGGAAGTATTCTGTATATCACTTTTTCTTTTCTTTTCTCCTCCCTGTCTCTGCCAGCAGAACTGTTCATTAGATAGATAAGCATTTCCACAAGCTATGTCATTCAGTTGTGAGACCGGCTTTAATACATCAAAATCTGCTCAGACATAGGTGTTAGGTGCTGTGGCTTTTTATCCTCTCATAGTCCTCTTAAGATTTTAACGTTACTGTTGGGTCACATTCATGTTTTAATCTGTTCTCTCACAAGCCATTGGCTCCCTCGTTAAACTGCAGTTTCTGGACCTCAGTGATAATGCCCTCGAAATTGTGTGTCCAGAGATTGGCCGCCTGAGATCTTTACGTCATCTTCGCTTGGCTAACAACCAGCTGAAATATTTACCTGCAGGTAAGTACAAATGCGTGAGGGATTACAGCAATGACAAACTCCATTTGAACTTAATTTGCATGGTGATCTGCTCCAGGTTTATTAGTATCTTACAGCTGAAGCATGGTACAACTTGCACTTCAAGACTAGGCAGGGATTGCCATTGTATGTACATTGAATATACTCTGTAGTTAGAAAAAAGCCACGCTGTATGAACTTAAAGAATAAGTCCTGAAAAATGCTTCTGAAGTAGGGAAAAAAAATGCATCTATTAACAGTCTTTGCCATTGTATCAAGAAAATATTGAACATCCTTGAGAAGACACAAAATGCCAGTGACAACTGTCGTTATGATAAAATGATGTTTCTTGCAATTTTCGAGGACTCCAATTCTTTATTTTTGCTCAACAGCCCCATTCTTGTATTTTCCAAAAAGACACGTCTACTAGGTTTGCCTGTGGCAGATCTACCTCACTATGGCAGTAAATAACAAATGTTTGTCTTGTTAGTTTGAATAAATTTTTGTTTTTTATTATAAAGTAAATGTGACACAAAGTTAGAAGAAGTTGGCCATAGGCAGATTTTGGATTATTTTTTGCCTTCTAAGTACTTTGATAAACAGACATAACTGTTTATTCTTCCTCCATTGCCCTTGTATCTTTCCAGATAAGATGATGGTGATTATTAAATTAATTAAATTAAATTAAATAAATTGAAATTTATTATTATTAATCTTTCTCTGGCATATTTGCATTTTCTGCTCTGCAGAGATGATAAAAATCTTAAGGCCAGCCTTTCAAAAAACTGGTATAACTTAATCTAACAGGATTAGTTCTTGGTTCTAATTTTAACAAAGTTCTCAATGTGGCATTCATGTGTTTGTAAGTTCACATTGCTTTTTCTCAAGAAATATGTTGCAATTGCTCCTTGAAGTTTTGACTGCAGAAATCTAGCTGTCTTTTCCTTGTACTTTTCTAGGCATAATAAGCTTAATAAGTCAAAGGATGATTATGATTAGAAAGAAAAGAAATTATATGACTATGTAAATGATCTGGAATGAAATTAGATAAACCTGTTAAACATTATGACTCAAGGCCAATAAAATTTCCATCAATTTTCAGATGTCCTACATTCAAAAGAAAAGAGTGACTTGAGTGTGCTTTATGTTCCTCAAAGATAATTTACCTTATGGTGCTGTACCATGAAAGAAAGACTGGTTCAAAGAAAAAGTGACACGTTTTCTGCAAAACTTCACACATTAACTTAAAAAGGTTCCAAAAAAGACTTTCAAAAGAATAATTTACATTACTGAAGAGTTGATTTTGAGTCTACCACATTTGATGAGGAACCGGTATCAGCTGCATAGGCACGCCGCATTTAATTTCTCCTGAATTTTACTGAATTTGGTACTGACCATGGTCCCTAAGCATGCTTACTTTTGTAAAAAAATGGAAATTTTGCGTGCTTGGAATAACGCTACCGCTGCTTACTTTTGAACTGGAGAATCCAGTGGTGTCTGGTCTTCCTGTCTTCCTGTTTTTGTTGGTAGTCTACCATCAATTTATACGTATGCCATTACTGCTATCACTACTAATCCGTCTGTTAAGATCCTGTCACTGTCAACATGACTGGATGTCATGCAGCTTAGTATTATCAGTCCAAGCAAGATTAATCTCTCACTTACACTGGAGAGTTTGCCCAATCTACTGTGTTAAGTGTTTCCTAAACATTACACTTCCTGCATAGGGCTTCCACGCATATTTTTCATATTTTTCTTTGTAAATTGCAAGGATTTCAAAGATGACTATATAACAAAACCTTTGAGTTTTTTTTGTTCGGTCAGAAAAAATTGAGCAAAATAGTTTAGTTTTGATGAATTGTTTTATCCTTAATTGTATTGGTAGCATGAATCTTCATAATAGCGTTAAAGAGCATTCTGTCAGGACAGCTAGGAAAGTGAATAAAATGAACCAGGATGAGATGGGATTTCACCACAGTAAATCATTTTACTGTATGTTAACTGCTTTCTTTACAGCAGATACTGCATTTCATTGCATTGTTAGGGAAAGACAGCTCTTAATTGCTCTTAATTTATAGTAAGTAACCATTTAAGATATAATTTAGCTTTTAATAAATGTGTCCAGAATTTAAAGATCTCCATTAAAAAATAGCTTTCAGGTGTAGGTGTTGGTCGTTTATGGAAGTAACTCTACAAAACCTGTGACCATCATTTTCTTCCAGACTTGATGCTGACCATATCACACTCTAAACTGTTTATCATCACAGAGGGTCTGGTTAAGAAAAGCTGCTCAGTACCCACACTGTGTAACCAGATAGGCCAACTTGCAGCATAATGATGTCATCACATAAAAAACTTACTTGAGAGTTGTTGCTCTGTCATTCCTCTTGTCTCTCCAGTGTCTGGTGTTTTTAAGTGCCCTCAGTTTTTGTTGAAACTACACGGATATCTAGGAGGATAGATACTCTTAGTAATATCCTTAGTCACTGCTAAAAAATCTCTTGGTTACAAGTGCAGAAGGGTTGGATGGTAAATGTTTGCCATTAAGGGTCTGAACACCCACATTTTACTATTGCATTTTATCTTTTAAGAATGATTCTTTGTTGTGTTTTCCTTAATTGTGATTAAGACTGAAAGAAACAATGCAATTAATAGTGTATGTTAATTTGTTATCCATTTTTAATGTTTTTTCCTACAGTTGTGCCCTTAACGTTCATTTTTAGTATTTAAGATTTGCCTTATAGCAATCTAGTTAACTCTAATTTTAAAGCAACTGAAATACTGTGCATAATAATGAACCCCTATAAACATTTGTCTTCATTCTGACTGTAGACATTCTTCAGACTATAATAAAGGTTGGACCTGTGCTGCAGTTTATATTCAATGTGGTGGGCCAGATTTTAGTCTCCAAGTACCTGTTTTCATAAAGCTATGAGAATTTAATAATGAAGACTTGTATTCTCTGGTTTGGTCATAATTGTCCAACTAGTTTGAAAAAGTCACTTCAGCGGTGGAGGTGGGAGAGAACGATGGACATACATAGGGACAGCATGAATATTTAAGCCTTAGTTTCCTGAAAAGATCAGGATATACAGGACTGACGAGAGGGAAAAGGGCATTAGGTGAAGCATGGAAATTTCTGATCTTCAAGGAACACTTCCTATACTGTGGCCTTTTTGTAGTGTAAATTGTAATTCTACCTTTGTGCTTAGCAGACGCTACCAAATCAGTATCACCCATGGATAAAATCATGTACTTTGGCCTCGAGGCACTTGGCTTAATTGTGAACTCCCATTGAAACAATGGGCCTTCCATCATGCATCATTAAATTTTTGTGAGAATTGTTGAAAGATGACTAAGCTAAAGTTGATGAGAAGCAAAGGGAAAAATTTGTCCAGAATAAGCATGTTGGAATTGAAGTATAGTATAAAATGGCTGGAAGAAGTTGCCTTGTGAAATTCTCTTGAAATCACGTTCTGAATATATTTTGGGAAGGTAAATAAGTGGACCAGATTCTTCCTAATGCAGAGTCATTGGTACCTAGATTCTGGGGTAATTAGAATCACTAATTGAGAGACTCTCTTTGAGAGGAGAACAGATTTCAAGAGTTGCAGATAAGTAATATGAGGAGATTTAATATTGTAAAGTTCTCTTGAGCACGTTTTTTGATTAAAATGCACATTTTTTTTGTTCTGCAAGCTGTAAATCTTGTAGTATCTGCCTGTAACCATTTCTTTGTTCCTTTATTTGGCTCTGGCATGCTTAATTCTTGAATATAAAAAAGTCACAGAATTTTAACTTTACTATTTAGCTGTAGCACTTAAAAAAAATCTAAGCTCTTGAGGGCCATTTGGAAAGAGGTAATGCCAGAGACCTTACTTGAAAGAAATCTTAGAATTGCAGCATAAACAAAAGTTGGTAAATATTTAATATTAATACGTTAGTTTATGTATAAGATTGACATTGTGTTTTCATAGTAACTTAAATTTATTTTTCTTTTTTAGAGATTTCTCTTTATTCAGAGAATTGATGTCTGAATTTAGAATTGGTAGAGTTAGTCCAATATGAATGTGTTGTCAGAAGTAAATTTTCTGAATCTCCTCATTTATGAGTGTCTAATTAGAAAGTTCCTGTTTGTTTCTAATGTCTATAATGCACAGGATATTTTAATTCCTTTCTTTCTTGAGAAATTGTATTTATTTTCTCTTTATGTAAGAATTATTGCATCATTTGCAAAAAAAAAAAAATAGAATCCAAAGAGAGAGTGGAAAAACCATTCTTCAGGAGTCCGAAAGCCAAGGCTGTCTCTCAGTTTTGCTGTTTGACCATTTAGATTTGATTTAATGGTAGCTTTGAAACTTTTGATGTGAAGTAATGGCTCTTCAAGTTTGCTTTTTGGTCTTATAGTTACTGAATGCATGTTTGGACAGCAGATGACTGAAAAGAGGGTGGGTTATACTCAGCTGGACTTAAGTTTCGTATTTGACAAGGATTAGATTTATTTTTTTTTATTGCATGTTACTCAAGAAATACTTCTCCTTAGAAATGGCAAGTTGTAGCATCTTGTTCTAAGATTTAATTAAAAATGAGGTTATGTTTACTCAGCACATGTTGGAGATAATTATAGATTTACTAAAATGAAAAGCTTAATGTTTTGCCAAGTCAAGAGCAAAAGCTAAGTAATTAAACAAAGAATAGGGTATGGTTTATGATCCCAGCCCATCTTTTGGCAAAGTTCTCTTTAAGAAGGGGAAAAGAACCTAACTTTATCAGCAGTTGTCTTTACATGGGCTAGACCAAGTTTCCCTTTGTTGTCAAGGAACTTTCAAAACCAAGAGTTGAGTGCATTCATCAGGCAAAAAAAAAAAAAAATAAAATGCAGTCAGATTATCCCAAACTTCATGTAAACTGTGCAGTGCTGTTTCTTTAACGTGTGAAGTGAAAGTGCAGGTGACTGGGGAGCACCAGCAGCTGCTGTTGCTGAAGGGGGGGTACAGATCTCTGCAAGAGTGAAAGGCAGGTTTAGCAAATGCCCTTTCTTCCCCATATAAGGCAACGCGTGGCTTCCATTTCAAATTGCCATTTCCGTGTTGTCTCTTGAGATTTCTGTGTATTGCAGCCACTTGTTGCCATTTTGCTTCATTTCGGCAGAATCTGAAGGAAGATTTATTCATCTGCCTTTGGTATTTTTAAAGTGCAAACTGCAATGATATTTAGAGGAGGTTAATAGCATATATACTCTTCGTTTCATTTTTGTTCAAATCCTTTTCCTTTTCTAAAACAATTTGCCTTAAAATCTATTCAGTTTAAGCCTCATTAAAATACATTTGTAGGCTTATAAAACTTCATCTTCAAAGCATTTGAGAAAGATCCTGTGAAGCTGATAAAGGAGTGTTATCCTCGTTTTACAGAATGGAAAAAAGTGTTTTTAACAGAAGTGATTTGCTCCAGGCCACAGCAGGAGTCAGTGTTAGCCAGAAATAGAACTTGGGTGTTCCCATTCCATTTGTTAAGACCACACCTTTTTGAGGTTGATCATATTTAATATTGGGAAGGATTGAGTCTTTCCACCCATTATTAAAAAATTAATAATTCTCTCTCTGTAATTAATAACCTTTTTAGTTAATAGGAAATTAATAGCGGTAAGTTCAGTGAGTTTTTGTAACTGAAACAGCTTGTGCTTCCAGAAGGCTGGAAGAGTTCATGAAGATGAAGATGAAAAATGTAATTTATAGATAAATACTAGATCATTTTCTCTTGCATTGGTAACTTCACTGGTAATGACAAGAAGGGTTCAATTGGTACTAAAATTATAAATCAAACTATAATTGTTGATTATTGCTTTATCTATAAAGTAAACCTCGGAATGTTAATTGGTTATTGCAAAGTCTGTTTTGCTTAGGAATTTGCTTTGCTAATTGGGGGCAAGAGAAACTTTAAGACATGAAAACTGAATATTCATTTCTCTCACTTTTTTTAAGTCGCTATAAAATAGAGTTTCTGTATTTACTATTCATACCAGTATTTCACTTGTAAAATTTCCCGCCTGGATGCAGTCCTGAGTGACATGCTCTAGCCATGGGCAGTCCTGTTTGGTGGGGGAGTTGGACTAGATGATCTCTACCGTCCCTTCCAACTTTCAAAATTCAGTGAAAGACTTCTTGAATACCCGACTTAGTCATTCTGAATAGAGCTCAATAGAAGGTATTTCAGTAAATCTTAATTAAAGGCATATAAACAACCACTTCTTCCCTACCTCCTTTTCACAGTAGATTTCCACTGATCATGGATACAGCATACCAATAATTCTATTCTTATTCTAGACCCTGGCATTACAATACGTAGTCCTAACTCATTTTTTAAACTTGTTTTCTGTGTTTTGACTTAGAGCCTTCAAAATAGGGAGGGATAAGTTTGGCACTTCCCTCCTCCCCTCCTGTATTTCCTTTCTACTTTTATTACTGTCTCTGATTATTAGGTATCAAAGCTTTCTACTCTAAAGTTCAAATGTTTAAAATAATGATTGTAACTTTAAAAGTAAAAGCGCAGACTGATGCAGACCATGTTCTTTTTTCAGAGTTGGCATAACCTTAGTCCACTCTGCTTTCCTAATTTAGTAACACGTATAAAAATATGTACGACAGGACAGGTTTGGTACGCCAGGCACCCATCCAGGAGTGCGGTGTTTTTAAGTAAATGGACTTGTGGGGATTTGAGGAAAACATAGATTAAGTTACATGAGCTTTGCTCTGTGAGTATGTGACTATTTAAAGGAGCATAGACTCCTAAATAAAAATATCTTTTCATTATTATCATAATAGATTGTTTTCCTTGAAGTAGGTAGATGCAAACTTACCTATAGTTGCCTGTATTGTTATTTTTTCACATCAGGATTAGTAAGACTTGAGTAATTAGGCTGTATTAATGTAGAAGCACAATAAAAATACCTGATAGTATCTTTAAGACATTCTTTGGATTTCTAGGAGGAAAATATTTTTACATGTTTTGATCTTGAATAAACTCCAGCACAGTCCTCTGCTGACAGCCTGTAAGGACTGAAATTTTTTTATAAGAAAAGTTTCCTCTAGGAAATTATATCCGAGAGTCATCTCTGAAGACTTGGGCACAAAATGGCAGTGTGGATGGTTACTGATTGTCATTGGAGTTTGTGACCTAAAGAGAGGTGACCAGAGCACAAGGTAGTGTATTGTACAAGTGCTGTTCCTTACAGATGAGCTTTCGTGTGTGCCCAGACACAGTGGTACCTATTTAATTAAAGGATTTGTTGGTTGTATGAAATTTTGTAACAGAGTCTGCTTTGCTCAAACATTTGGTTTGGGTTAAATTCTCAGGAGGACTACTTGAACTTCTGAGTGCTTTAAATTTATGGGGAGGGAAGTGAAGACAGAGGAAAAGAAAATTCCATTAAATTCCTGGAAATTTTCATTAACTGAAGTTTTCCTGTATACCCTCACCTGTATAGTGTGTCAGAATGAGTCATCTGTGTACACGGAGCTGCTCACTCTTCTCTAGTTGCTTCTCCCTTCTTGTAGTTCTTTTTTTCTGCTTCCCCCCTTGTTGAGGGGTTTTTAAAAGCTTCTTTGTTAGTATCATACAACATTTTTCAGTATAGCACAGAAGCTTCAGAATTTCACTGGATGCTGGTAGCAAAAATAGCAGTATAAACATATAGTCAGAAAACTTCTAGAGCTATATTTTAAGCTCAAAATGTTGTTCTAATGTATGCTTTGGTCCCAACACTTAGTCCTGCTAGGCTTCTATCGGGCATACTGGAACTGAAATATTTCCCGTAACTGTAACAGAAATGACGTTAAGAAACAAAAAAAACCCCAAAACTATCTCTTTCAACAATGGCTTGCGGTATTCCTCATTATGGTGTTGCACAGCAGGTTCTCAAAAATGCATGTGCTAAGTATGTATGTGTTGTAATTCATTAATCTGGAAACTAATAGGAAACAGCTGGAAGAAGCCATCAGTGTCTTTCATTGTAACATTTAAATTACAGATTCAAATATTGCTTTGTGTACTAGGCCTATTGGACTAGAAAATTCCATCTTAAAATTTGCTAGTCTAATTTAGCACTATCACTGGGAAAAGTATTTGGAAATGAAGCTGTTTTAATGAGCGTATTTTTAGTTAAAAAGAAATTGTGATATGTGCATCATATTTCCAAGTATCTTTTAATTTTATACCAAGTACCTTGTAATTTTATAAAACCTAGATCTTACAACAACTTCTGCATCTTTGTGTATATGGAAAAGCGATCTAGCACAAACTAAAATAGACATTGAGGTTTCAGGTCAATAAATTGAAGGTGAAAATCCTATTGAAGCCTAAGGAACAAATGTTTGATTTTTCTAATACTAGTTTTAAAATACTTGAAAGTGGCTCAAAATTGTATAATAACTTTACTGATTTCAATTTCTGTCTTCTTTCTTATGTATTTTAGCAAGATGATAATGATACTGGGTCAATCACACTTTTTGTTAGGTCCCTACTTTGGTTTTGGTGATGCTTTAATTTGAAAAATCTCTGCCTGGTTGATATTTGACAATATTTAAAATATGAACAGTGTGCTTCTGCAATTACTAAGCTCGTGAATAAATCCAAGAGTGTCTGAAAGTAGGGCACTGTACATCAGGGTTTCAGGCCATGTTAATTTCATTTGAATTCTTTATATCATCTGGGCAGAGATTGACCAGTTTCCTTTTCGTATGATTTTACTGGTCACAGAATCTTAGTGAAAGTTATGGTGGCATCGTGTGTTTGGAAAGAGACATCTCTCAATGATACCATGTGAGTTCTAATCAACAAAATACTTTTTTATTATACTGTAGAATGAATGTGATTTTAGAGGGTAAGACCATGTCAGTGCAAGGCTACCTCTGACCTGTCGCTCAATTTCTTACTCCCAGTTTTGATTTCCTCTGAAGCATCAACATCCCAGATAACTATGTTTTTAGAACTGTGATTCTTGCTTCTGAGAAGGAGCCAATGTTGCTATTTGTTCTGCACTATTTCATGTGAGATCCTTGTGAGAGTTACCCTGATTCAAACTTGCAGAATTTGTCCCCACCAGCCCCATACCTCTCCCCCTCCTTGCCCTGCCCTCGTTCCTTTCCTTCTCTGAAAAGGAGTTAGTAAGAAACGTGGTGAGGTGTAGGTGAAATCAGGACGGAGGAGAGGAGAGCCAACCTAATTATTACCAGTGGTGCTCTCGAGCCTGTTGTGCTTCTGGCTGTGGAGTAACTCCGCTTGTGAAAATCAAAATCTTTGCAGGAACACGTATGTTTTCTAAGCTCTGGGCCATGGGCTTTCCCCCTTGTAGCCGTCCCCCTCAAGGGCTTGTAGGTAGGAGATGAAGGAGTTGTGCCAAGATGAAGGAGTTTGAGTGCAGCTTCTCATGTTGAGGTACTTGGACGACTTGTGCATTCCTGAGAGCAAGGGAGCAGATTTAACTGGATTCTCTATTGGGAAGAGATTTGGTACTGCCTCTTGAATCCTGGCTCGCACTTTTGTTCCGCAGTCCTTGATTTCTCAAGTTGCTGTAAGCCTTGTTTCTCCAGGGGTTTTCCTCTTGTCTGTGGGGGGTGGACAGGAATTTTAAAGATGTTGAGAGGGCTTTAAATAATCACGACAAGCATTCATCTGAAGCTTAAAACATTAGGGAGATGTTGGAAATCTTAAATATAATTGTAGAAGCATGTTAGTTAGGTTGCATGTTCTTATGCCTTTTTATCAAATAGATATTTAATATTGAATAAAAAAAAAGAAGTTTTAAGTACAAATCACTTTAACCCATTTCATTAAGCATAAAATTGCATAATATTTTCTAGTAAACTCTAGTTGAGATTTCTCAGTAAATTGTTAAAATACAGATAAAAAAACCCTATTTGTTGTCTCACATATCCGAGTAACTTCCAAAAAATTGCTTTAAAGAGTCAGCCACATGGCATATGCAAAATGTTAAATGGAAAGAAATGGAAAAGGAAATACTGTTTTCAATACTAGAGTGAGAAGAGGATTTTTGACGATAATGGGATCAGTAATAGGGCAGCATGGAAATGCTACTACC
>JAOXNG010000057.1:38292473-38304756 GCA_028566535.1 Scolopax minor
GCCTAAGGTTATGAACAGAATTGTTTAGGTTAGAAAAGACCTTTAAGATCATCAAGTTCAACTGTCAACCTAACACTCAGAGCAGGAGAATGCTACGGACTCGGGAGCCTCCCGGGGAGCCACACACATAAAGACACACTCTGTTCACAAGCTGCCCGGATTCTTCACAGGAATGTAATCCTTGACATGAAGTTTGTCAGCAAAATACAATTCATCATGAAAGAATGAACTACTGTCTTGCTAAAGCACCAAGAGGCATATTTTCAGCAGCCTAGGAGTCTGAGGCAAGTGTTGGGAAATCGAGCGACCTGTGTTTGTTATTTCCACTAGCACAACTACAACAAAAATGTAAAAATGTTTCCAGTGCTAGAGTGTTTAACAGCTCAGATTTCAAACACAGGGGAATTATTTTCAAAGTACAAAGAGTGTATAAGATGTTTGTTTCTTTAACTGAATGCAAACTGGATGTGGAATTTCCTTTTGGAAGAAAGGACTGAATGGAAGACGGCTTGGATTCCAATTTGTATATTGCATCATATATAAAAAAGGATGATATAATGGGTTGCAGTTTTCAAGAATCTAGGCAACAATAAAATAGGATTTCAGGTTAACACACCTTGAGTGGGGCTCTTGCTGTGCAATCTGTTTTTCTATAAGGTTTGAAGACTCCTGGGCCAGGAATAGCTTAGTTATGTATCTCGTAATACGAATGCTGTGTTTGTGTTAAATGCTAAAAACAATAATTACATCCCTTTAAGATATGGGGTTTAAAAGAGAAGTTGCTGTAGTGCAGAGAGGCTGCAAGTTTAATAGCAGTGCTAACGGAGGTTCCATATGGTTACGAGTAACAGAATCAAACTCTGTCTTTAGAATTACACTACAAAGTCTGTTAAACTCAAGCACTGGACTAACAAAGGTAAATTCAAAGACATTTAAAAGAACTTTAAAGACCTAGCCCTATGTGTTTGCAAAGTGAATTAGATAGATCCGTTCCTCATGCAACACTTGAAATATGCTGCAAATACATTGGGAATACAGAAATATCACAGCCAAGACTACTCAATTAGCTCCAAATGTTTTCCACAGCTATAATATGCAGTAAGGAGCATCTGCAACTAAACTTGACAGAAAATGGAACAAAACCCCACTTTTTCAGCGTGTGGAGAAGCAATGGGCAGCCATTTCTAAGGCCAGTGGACAAGGTTTTGGCTGGTAGGTGTGGGTTAAAGATCAGCACGGCCATGTGTCCAGCCCTCACCTCTTCTGCACAGAGGGGGATCCAGGGTCTGAGAATACAGAACCACAACTGCCACAGGTTTGGAGCTTTTACTGCTGCCCACTGCTGTATCTGCTGAATGCCACAGGATCCAAGATCTTATCTAGGATAACGATGTACCTTGCTGTCAGATGCAAGGTCAGTTATTTATGTAGGGCTGGGAACTCTTTAGGGATGTGATCTGTCTTCTCATGCACAGAGTCCACGTATTCCAAAATACTGCTACTAAGAATATAAACATAACTCTGCCATTACCACCCAAACAGCCTGTTCTATTTATGAGTTGTATCTGGAACTTGACTTTTTAAATGAGCTTTTGCCTCTTTCTTACATGACTTCCTGGTATCTTCAAACGACCTTGGTTGAGGAAATTAAGGATTGGAGGCCAAGTCACCATGCGAGCTGTTTACACATAAAGCATCAAACCCCCTTGTTTTAATCTGTGATAATTACTACTGTTGGTTAAATCTTGCTTCCCTGATGATTCTTAACAATAAGTAACAAATGTACAATGCACTAATTGCAAAAAGTTGTTGCTTGTTCTGAGATCAATTTACATTAATAGAAAAAGTTTCCATCTTAGTCAGTATAAAGCTCTCTCACAGGGGTTTTTACAGCACCAGCAACAAATGTTTTACAATGGAATTTTACCCTGGAAGTATGAATTTTAAAGAGTTCACTATAATCTAACTGCCACAGACTTCATGTTTCTGCTCAAAGGAGGAACTGTTTAAAGCTGGACACCACCAGAGTAGGTGCTGATAGCTGTAAAGGCTCTCCCCCTAAGCCTAAGCCTTGCATTAAAGCTTCTGGATTCTCATGATGAAAACCCTTTGCTCAGGATTTGTGAAGAATTGAATTCCACACCAAACTTTTCAGCTATCTGGCCTTCTGAGACAATACATTTTCTTCTAAAAATTGTATCTGCCCATATCCTTTTCTAGCATTCCAGTGGTGCCTTTTGTTTACTCCCTCTACTCAGAGAATAAGAATCTAATTGTGTGATCTAAGTGTCCAGTCAGAATTAACCAATATGTCTAGAATTTTAAATGCTCATTATAAACCAAATCTAAGTCCAAGAACATCCTGCTGGACTTGCACAGGGTGAAATTCTTGGGAAGCAGAGAGCTGGCACAAGCTCTCTGCAGACAGAAACAGGCCACATATGCAGCACACAAACTTTTGTGCCCTTCAGCACAGGTAGGATCCTGAGCCCAAGTTAAGAACTGCAAATAACAAGTGATATTGCACTGATCCCATCCTGCTCACATCCAGACATTAAATCCATCAACAACACTATTTATTGTGGCCAATGTATGATTGCAGCCTTCCTAGCAGTGAGCCAACATCTTTATCAGATTGGAACCATTCACACAATACTGAACTTTCAATCCATGTAATCAGTGAATACACAATTATTTCATATTCCTCCCTGTAATGAGAATCCAGGTCAATTTGCATGCCAAAATGCTTTAAAATTCCACAAATAAATAAATAATGTTATTTCACCTGTTAACACACGGCAATTGTTTGTTTTGGCCAGCTTGTGTGGACTCTGTGTGCCAGGTTATGAATAAAATGATGTTCAATACACTAAATATTCTGTGATACAAATTCCTGGCTCAGCTTAAATACAGACCTTTTGTATGTGTCAGGTTCTTAGTGCATTCCCCAGCACTGACACCATAAATTCATGTATCTATGACAGAGTATATCTATAAATATTTGTAATTCCTAATCACAATGTAAAAAAAAATAATAATATGCAATTCCAGATAAGCCAATTTGCCCATTACGGGCCTCTATTTCACTGGATTTTGCTTGCTGGAGTTTGGGTTTTTGGAAAGCAAAATGCAACTACCGTATCCCAGTGGTTTCTGCACATGCCGTACATTCCAGAACACAAAGTAGGCTTTCTGTTTAAAGCACAGCACAGTTATAAAGATAAGATAAAATGAAACCGGAATATAATATTCCTGGGAAATTTTAGGTCTTTATGCAAACATGAAGTGAGTAATGTAAAGGATGCTTTATGAACAGCACTGCCAAAATCTGAGTTTCTCACACTGCCAAGCCTCCTTCCCAAGCAAAACTACCTGTTACTTTAAGATCAGAATGCAAATACAGAGCAGACTCTGCACTCGGGAATTAATTCCACTGATGTCACTGGAGAAACGAAGTTCAGACAGGCCTAAGGGAAGGTAACATCCAGCCCAGAGGAAGGGGCTGATGGTTTTGGCTCTGCTTTTAAATTCATGACTTGCTTTCCTTTCAGGTGGCTGGAATAAGTCTAGGAGCACACTATGCTGTGTAGGTCTCAGGCTAGCATGAAATTCAGCTGCACAGTTCTAGTCTTACATCTGTGGTAATAGAACAGTGTAACTGTCAGACTCTGCACGAGGCAGAGGAACTGAATTCAGCTGTGAGTGCTCTCAATGACCCTCAGTTTCTGTGTGTCTGTTAGGGCTTCCCCGCGTTTTCCATTCAGTTTAACAGCAGTTCTCCCAAAGCTCCAGATTTATCACTGTGGGATAAGAGAACTAAGGTCCAGCTCTCTTCTCAGCTCCATGTTGATTCATTGAGGGAGACAAAACTCTCATCACAGCCCCCTTGGGAGATTGCCCTTTTTCTCAGGTTCCTAACTTGAAGAGCAAATTTTTAACAGATATTTACTCTCGAGGAAAACAATCTTCTGCTATTTTCTTTTTAGCTTGCCCAGCCATGGGACACTTCTTAGTTCTCTGCACTCCTGGGAGACATTGCTAATGAACTTTTTTCTGTAGAATTCAACATACTAGCCAGAACTGTTCAGAGTTTGCTTTTTGAAATATGGGAAGCAGCTTCAGAATCATTTATAAAGTAGGTTTTTCACAACAAGAGTCCACCTGTGGTAGGAATCTTGTTTTGCTTTTGGATGGTTAAGCCATCAATTAATACTCATTTCTATCCTGTTTGGAATACACTTCTCTAAAACTTGCTGGGTCATATCCATAAGCCGGTGTTACAATGTTTGGGTTATAAATGGCAAAAGAGGAATTCAAATCCCAGCAAAAACTCCACTCAAAACCAGTTAAGCTCTTCCTTTCCAAATATCTAAACAGCAAATTAACACAGACAGCAGAGAGATGCACAGGACTCTGAACATCTTTGCACTTAGAAGGAAAACACCACGTAGCATTCTCTGTTACCTTCGACCAATCGCCCGTTTTCCATTCGTAACAGCCTGTGTGATCCTCACACTCTTCCTCATCTCTTGGCCTGGTGGCTGCATCACATTTTCCTTGAGAATTTGTGCACGTCACTGTTCTTTTCTGAATCCCCTTGCCACAGTCTGCTGAGCACTGCAACACAACAGGGAGTTGTTTTCTGTTACACGATGCCTAGAAATGGTAGCTTTTATCTTGGTAACGTACCTAAAAGAAAAAGCTGGTTTTCTGAACACAGAGGAAAACTGATAATCCTAAAATTTATTCCCAATAATTTAAGCTCCTTTCAAACGTGAAAGAGTAACTTGAAAAGCATGATATTTGCTTGCGAAATATTCTACTTACAAAAAATGACAATTCTGAAAATTAACTTTCTTTGAAAAATATCAGCTGGCATTTTGCTAGAATTGGTGTTACAGATGAAAAAAATACTAACTCTGGTATTTAAGAGCTTATCCTTCGTACTGAAAAAGGACAGACTGACATTCACAACATAGAACTGTCGCATCCCTTGATGCATCATGGGATTAAAATAGTGGTGATAAATGCATTTTTTCATCACAGTTACAAACACATTTCTGCAGGGCAGTTTGCACGTACCATGGCAAAGTCACAGTTCTCACACACGTTCTCATGTGAAACACATACGTGTATCCTCATCACTATGTTAGTTCTGAAGAACTTTAACTGAAGTTCTGAAACTCAGACTTCTCAACACCAAAAGCATAAGCAGGGACTGTCTGAATCCTGTGGGGAAGCAGCAGGCTACTGGAGCCGCTAGAATCAGTCGCTGAAGGAAGACTTGATTCAAACATTTGGATGATCTAACAAATGTTCATGTGAGTGAGCACAAATTGCCCACAAATGTTTTTGTGCCTGGGGACTATGAAGGTAGCTTCTAAAGAGTAGGGGTATCTGGTCACTTGTTTGTTATCTCCACCCATGGTTGACTAGAAATTCCATTTTACTGGAGAATTTGTCCTGATCTCATTGACTGTACTAGGTGGGAAAGGGACACTGGCATGAACTGAAATAACACTTCTGCTTTAAATAACTAGTTCAGTAAAAGAGTACCAGATCTGCTGCTGCTGTCACAGCCATCTAAGTGCGTGACACTACACAACAGCATAGTTAGTCTCTCTGCTCTTTGTTTTCATGCCATTGCAGTGGTTAAGAATGAGAAACTTTCTTGAAGAGCCACTGGGGACAGGTGGGTGGAAAAATGATATATGTACCAACTGAGATAAAAACTAACCTCCTCTAGCATGTCAAGTTCTCCCCTTCAGGGGATCAGCGTGCAAAAGACAGTTGATTTGACACTGAATAAATAGAGAAGATATGAGATATTCTGTGAGGTCTTTTGAACGTATTCCAAGAAGCTTCTCCATCCAGGGGGTCTATGCTGGAAACAAGTGTCAGCTTGATATAAATTACATCAAATGGACAAATCTCAGCATGCCTGTCTAACTGTCTTAAAAACACAATCCAGGCAGTTCTGACCTGCTGGCCTTGTTAAGGACGTGAATGACAAGCGTTTATGAGCTGGCAAGCAAACAGACATGCCTTTAAATACTTCAGAGCACTACAAAGTAACTTCTTGAAAATCTGGGAAACCTTCCACTTAATTTACTATGTGCTTCTCATGGGGTGACCTCCTTACGGATGTAACATCTTTGTAACAAGCACAATTGTATAATTCTGCTAGATACGGGGATGAATTCTTCCAGGCTTTGCAGAACTCCAGAAACTGCTTTGCTGGACTCCTCAGAGCACAAGACTTGCCAGAGATCCCAGGCTGGAGCTCCTTAAGTGGTACCTAAAATCTATGCATTTGCCCCAAGTAGACTTCCCCAAATTATATATCATTTTCCTCAGTCCTCGAGCTGGACTCCTCAGGGTTGCACTTGTTCATTTCAAACTACAAAGCACAATATATAAAATCTTTCAAACGGTCCAATTTACTCAAAGTAAATCAAACTGATGTGGGAGTATTTTTCACAGTAGGAGAAATCTCTAGGTGGGTTTTACAAGCAAGTCTGGGAAAAACACCAACTGTTTGTTCTTCCCACAAGCTTTCAAGTCATTTACAGATTAATACTGTATATACTTTCCTAGACAAAACAGCATTTGCAAAAGTTTTCCAACAGATCTTTGGTGGTCACATATAAATCACCCTCTCTAAGAGATTTTTTTCTTTCCTCAACTCCTCTGTTTTCATGAAGAATTTATGAACACATAGATTTTACAGAGATTCCACAACAAAGCTGTCTGCTAAATTATATGCGCATTCCCTGAGTGTCCAGCTGAGATCATTAGGTCCTATTATTAACGAATTACTTAGTCAAATCCCACACAGTTTTGTAAAGGAGCAACAAAACTTTGCAGTTAAGATACAGCTCCTTTATTTGAAGGAAAACCGAAATCCATATTTTTTTCTACTCTAGTTCCCCAGCAGTAGAAACATTCACCTTTTACTGACAGTCTCTATTTTTGTCTTTAAAAATGGGTTGAGCAGTACTTTGTTCAAAACAATCTCAATTTTTGGCAATAAAAGGGGAATTTAATTTTTTCCACAATGAAGACTGTATTGGAATTTGCTTTGAAAACACACATTTTTGATTGGGGACCAGACATCAATGTGGTCAACTGTTGTCTGTTGTATAACAAAAAAGTTAAAAAACACACAGGAGAAAATTGATTTATAAAATGATATCACTACTGTGATATTTATGCCACAACATGAGATTAAAATGCTGAGGATTAAAGTGATTACCATTCAAGAAAGGCCTAGTTATGAGCAGTTTCAAACTGGCAGAGCATCAATGTGTCCTGGAGTCAACTGTGCTACATAATAGCAGAAGTGTGCCAGAACAAGAATGAATTTAAAATCATGAGTGGGCAATTACAGACATGACAAAAGGTAAATAAATTTATCAAAGGAAAAGTAAACCAGTTATTGAAAATATATAATGTATTTGTAAATGAGTTATGTGGTTCCAGATATGGAAAATTTCCACTCTGGAAAAAGTCTTCTGTAACTTGACTTACTCCTTCCCATGAAATGGAGAGAGAAGTATCTCGGATTGTTAACAAAAGACCCAATGTATAACTTTCCTGTGCAAAACAGGTAGGAATTTCATCATAAGACAGTCTCAGCAGTAAAGAATTCAGCTAGTGTAGCTGTAAGAAATAAAGAGGCCATCATCTGAAAGGGTTATTTCTATAATAAACAAAAGACCTATCAGACAACTTATTAAAACTTTGGTGTGTTTCTCCACATCTTTTGAAATGAAAGAATTCAGAAAGAAAAGGAATCTCACGCCGTAGTGAACAGACACAGTGTCCCACTGAAAGGAAACACGACTCGCACTTCACTGTCCTCTCCCTTGCCAAAGATTTCCTGTTCAAAAGGCAGACAATGGAATCACTTTGTGTTTGGTAAGAGACTCTGTTCCTCAGTGCAAGATCCCTTGTATCCTGAGCTGCTGGGACTTTTAAGCACATTTCTAACAATAATATTTTGCAAAAACTCTTCAACAATGTTTTAAACAAGAGCTCACTGTATCAAAATAGAGATAAATAACAAGGAAAGGTCCTTCCTACAGAAACAACTGTGGCTGGCCAGTCCCATAACACAGCCAGTGTAGAGTGAGACTAGTAGGGCTGTCAGCACTGCACCAAGAGTGAAAGGATCATCATTCAGACGAGCCCAGCAGATACAACATTAAAACCATCATGGGCATCCCATTAGGACTGTTACTCACAAGGTACAGACAAAGTTACCCTGCATTAGCTGGTCCTGAGCTGTAGGCACACTCCTATTTAATCTGTCGTTAAACAAAATGCAGGCTGTCTAGGCCACACATCATTTATATCTGAAATGCATTTATAGTATCTGAGAATAGTTTCTTAACTCTCTGCAACTACATGGAGATTACCTTTTATACAAAGTATAACCAGCTTTTCCATATTCCTGGAATTACACAAAAGAAGGCTGGACAAGGCCCAAAGATTGTACATTCTCTGTAACATGCAGATGCTTGATAAATCTGGTATTTGTTTCATACTGCATTTAAATGGAGCCAGAAGCCCTGGTGGGTTACTACGCTTCTGGCCTCAGGTCACTGAAATGTTTTTCCTTGCTGGTCAGAGATTTCAGATGGAAAGATACAGTTTCTATAGCATGATATCTGAAACACGCCTTAATTACTCATCTGGTATGGAATACAAACCTCAGTTTTAAACTGATTATCTCAATAAATGACAGTCCAACCCAACTCCACGGAGTATGCTGACTGTGACAACATTCTTAATTCTAAGCATTTAGCTGGATAAGGGAAAGTGTATCCAGAGCTGTGTGCAGTCTGGCTCCTTTCTTGAATCAAGTTCCTACCTTTGACCACTCCGATGCTTCCCAGATAGAAAGACAGTCCCGTCCCTCACAGCTTTGTACCGTTGTTGGTTTGTTGCCAAGGCAGTAGAGGTCTCTTGTGTTAACGTAGGTGCCATTTTGCAGCTGATAAACACAAGTCACTTCCCGGTGTTGGACACCTTTCTCACAAGTAGCAGAGCAGGGACTCCAATGGCCGGTCACCCACCTGGGAAGGAGGCAGAGAAGGAATGTTAAAAAACTGGTGAGATAAAACATTATTCCTCATTTAAGTGCCAAGGCTCAAATACTTAAGAAAGACAAGATTTCCTCTACAGAACATGATTCTACAATGTTGTTTTAAAGCTGCTGTAGCTCACAAGGGTGTCCCATAACCCAGCCTGGGGGGGTCAGGGGGTATTTCCCTACACCCTCCGTTCCTCTGTGCCTTTGGGATTCATTCACTTTGCAAGCACATCTCAGTTGCCATTTCCTTCCCCTTTGATCAAAGTGTGCTGGGAGCATGCACATGGCCTTTTTTGTTGTTGTTTGCTTTGCTATGTCTTTAAAAGCTCTTTGGCAAACAGCCAGCACAACGTTGTGAGATGTTTGGGTTCCTCCAAAGTAGGGAACGCAGTGCTGCTGTGAGCAGTCCCTGGCTGTGGACAGGCAAGGGGAATGAAGCAACCTCACCCCACTGTCTTCTAGCTCAGTGTAAGGCCAACTGAAAGGCTCCTCCTGACTCCAGTAAGTTTGGGAAGCACCACGGTGGTCAGAGCTGGGCTACAAAGCAGTGAATAAAAAGTCTTAAGAAGAATGTGAAGGAGAAGGTATGCAGGGAGGAACATTTATTTTTTCCTAAAGACAAACGGCATCGATCTTTATGCTTCCTGCAATCTGTCAATGAGGAAGATGTTCTCTGTAATTACAGGCATTCCTGGATGGAGTGAAAGACTGGAACAATAACTGTGTAGGTGCTGTGCACCGGAAGGCTCTCATGCCTTTCTCACCAGGTAATTGACCTTCTAGCCTGTTATTTAGGACTATCGGTTAGATCAGTATCCTTGTACCATGAATCTTTTACTTGTCACCCAATCCTGGGTTGTCTATTGTGATAAGTGGCTCAAATAAGACTTCCCAAGACCAAGTTTGCTCAGAAATACTAATTCCTTTTGCAGAAGGCTCCCACAGAGCACCGTCCACACCATCTTATTAACCACATTTCTTTTGAAGTTGCTGTGTAATGCTAAACGAATCAAACAATTGTTTCCCATCTTCCCATTACTGAACAGGGAAAAAATCCATTCAGCACAATTTGTAGGAACATCTTCACTTGGTGCAATTGTCATGAATTCATTTGCCAAATGCTTTGACGGGTGACCTGGTGTGACAGCACTGATGACTGTGTTGACAGTGAAGGCAGAAGCCAGTTGGTTTGAGCAGGAAGGGATGGGGCAGGCTGGCCACCTGTCTTTTGTGGAACAAGGCCCCGCTCAAATGCTTCTGTGCATTAAAGCAGTTGACACATCTGTGAATTTCCGTTGGCTAAAACAGCTGGCAAGACACCAAACCTGTTCCTCTAGACAGTAGTTTTGGCGCATCTCTGTGGCTGAGTGCTTGGTAGGACAAAGATCTCTTGTACGATGCTTATTTTATTAGGCGAAGTGTTTATTGTTGTATGGCACGAGAGCTATGCCATGTCAGGGAGTGGGGAAGGAAAAGTGCTTGAAGCTGCCGCTGTTACCTCCTCTTCTCTCTGGAGTGTCAAGTGTCCCATTCATTTAGAACAGCAAGTATAATTTGTTTCGTTTCAATGGGAATTAATTTTTTTTTTAAATTGTTTTCCCAAAACTGTAGCACAGTTAACTCTCTTCCTGGAACTGTAACACAGTTTACACCCAGTTACATGTATCTGAGTCACTTGTTGATGAAGCTGTATACATGTTGTATGATCACTTTGTATTAGCAGAGACCAAAAAGAACATCCCTGTGAAAGGCCAGGTTAGCTGCAGCAAAAAATTTTCTGGTGTTTTTCTTTATCATGTTCATGTCACCATTAATGTGAGTTTGGACAGCAGACTTTGCAGTCTGTTGTTGCTTAATCCTGACCTTCCTGTGTACCTGAAGTTGTGGACGAGCCGTTGGCTGAGGGACACTTTTCAGAAGTGATGTATCTGGTACAAGCTTTCAGGAGAGAATGGGAGGAGACTTGTGTGTATGTGTGCTGAGCTGAACCATCCTTAAAGCGGCATAGGATGGGTGATTATGGAAATTCTGCACTCTGTGCTGGATGTGTCTTGTCCTTGGAATGTAATTATTATGTACTTATAAATAAAACATATATCTTGTTCAGTACAGCTTCCATGGTTGGGTTGGCTTTGGGCAGTGCGTCAGTCAGTAGCATTACATTTTTTTTAATGCTCACTAGTGTTAGCATGCTAATTCTGAGAAAAGCCAGCACAGGACACTGCTGAAGAATATACTGAAGTCAGTGCATTTAAACACAAACACACGTGCTTTCCTGAATCTGTGTGTTTACTGTTGGCCGTTCTGAAATAAAATAATTATATTTGTACTCCCAATGAAGGATGAATTTTGCTTTAAAAAATTAAATGGACATCTAGAGAAGAAACTGTCCATGCCTGCAACTCACTGACTTCTTCCCTGGGGCCGTTACGCTTACCTGATGGATTGCAGGTGTTGAGGCTAGCAACTGAAGCGTAGTATTGGTCTCCGAGGAATTCCTTGTACGTTATTCCATCGCGGAGTTTGAACAGACACTTGGTCAAGTCTTTAAACAGAAGGTCCTTGGTTTTAGACTCAAACAGCTTGAACCTGTCTTTCTCAATGCCTTTTGTTCCAAACAGTTTCTGAAATGAAGGTAAGAAGAGGTGAGTGTATGTAAAAAGCTGGCAAGGTTCAGCTTGTAAAAGCCTAGCTCTTAGTCCTTGTTCTTCACCATCATCCTGAGGACCCCCAGCCAAGCTCCAGATATTTAGAATTGACTTTTCTGTCTGTGTGGTTGGATGAGGGACCCCTCAGTGGCAGGAAGAGTTGTGGTGCAACTGCCAAAAGAACTCTTTTTTTTTTTTTCCACTTTAACATGGCACTGCATGCAGAGCCCTTCGGCAGGTACTGCCAGCAGGTCCTATGCCTCAGCCATGAGGTGAAAGCAAAAGAAGCTGACTTCCCAAGTGCCTCTCAGCAAATATTGACATTTTCAATGTGAAATCAAAGTGAGCTGGTTTAGCTTGGTTACACTTACAGCAATAGCTGCAGGACTGAAGGACAATGGAGCTGGTGAGGGGTCTGGAGCACAAGTCTTGTGAGGAGCGGCTGAGGGAGCTGGGGGTGCTCAGCCTGGAGAAAAGGAGGCTGAGGGGAGACCTTCTCGCTCTCTCCAACCCCCTGAAAGGAGGGGGTAGCCGGGGG
>JAOXNG010000057.1:38337617-38351107 GCA_028566535.1 Scolopax minor
CCTTTTTCTGACACCGAGGGTCAAGACAAGCCATTTCCTCCCACGTTTACTAGGTCATTGACACACTTTTACTTGAGAGACCTTTTCCAAAGGCATGGAAAGAACACACATTGAATCCACAAATATACCTCCCCAAACCTTTGATGTTTTTCACCTGTTCTCTTCACCCTAATTCCCTGTGAGTGGAGGAACTGGGAATGACCCTTGAACCCTTCCCTCAATGGCACTATCCCTCACATCCACAGGGCAGACCTCCCCTTCAGTCCAGGGCTTGAGAGCTAAAGCCCCCATCAGATGGGGGCCAGGAAATGGCCTCTTACAAAGGAAAATCTTTAAGAGAATAAAACAGTTTTCTTTCTTGGCTTCAAGATGATAATTGATGTGTTCTTGCCACTATATGGGGGAAAAATACCTTGGAAGCACTTTATTATCTTCTAAATAAACATTAGAGCCCATTTCCCCCCCTCAAGTATTCCAATAATTTCTGAAGTAAAAGTGTATTTAATAACAGTACATAATAAAACAGCTTTTGTTAAGATTTGACAATTGATTCCAAAAGCTGCAAAGTCATTTAGAAACACATTACAGTGACCACCTCAGTCGCTCAGATCCTTTGAAAAACCCCCCACTGAAAATACTGCCACTCTTCAAACAAATGGCAAAGGGAAACAGAGGGGACTGGAAGGGCGAGGAAGCAAAAGACAGTGAGCATCACCCTTCTTAGGAGAAAAGCATCTGCCAGCCATCCTTGGACTGTTAATTGAGGAAATATGTCCATCTTTCTCCAAGGTGAGAGAGCCTCCAAGATTCCAGCACTGGGTGTCAGAGCATAAGCCCTACCAGACCAGAGGGAAGAGTCCGTACATCATCAGGTTCTCATGGACATCGTGCTTTATGCTCTACATATTACACCATCAATTGTTAAAATAGAGCTGTCCTCAACCTCCAGAAAGCTTTCCAAAAAAGTAAGGGCTTAGTTAATTGTATGCAAAAGGAAAATCCCAAGTTTCACTGCTCAAAAGTCAAGTTTTCATAGTGCAGAAACAAACCCATAAAACCAAATAGTTCAAATGTGTTATTTGATCTTTACCATCTCTAACTTGTTTTGTGCTGCTTCTTGTACAGTCCAGCACACCAACCAGGGTAAGATGATTTTTATAATTAAGAAGCAGAAAGGGGAAGCTTTACATTCTGAGGAAAGACAGATCTTGCAAATAATATCCTGTGTGTTTTCTGACCCAAGAGTTATCCTGCAGGTGAGCAGAATGAGTCCATGGGCCATTCCACCCAGTTCCATCAGTCTTGAATGGTCTGGTGAGAAGGGAAGCAGTTTTGTATTTTTACCAAGATGTTCCATTAAGGAGTGAGCAGAGCATTAGGAGCTTGTCTGTCTTCAGAAGGAAAAATAAAAAGTAAAAAGCCAGCCTGGTGTTACCACCACTCTCTTAAGTAGTCTGTGGGAGTAGTCGCCACCGTCAGCCCTGTTTTTGGACTGTTGGAGCTTCCCTGTACCATCCAACAAGGACTTGGACAGTGAGATCCATAACTTTGGCAAAGGGACTGATGTTAACACCACCCAGGAGTTCCACCTCCTGCCTGTACTAGCTGTTGAAAGCCTGCAGTGCTGCATCACTGCTATTAACAGCATCAATTGGACAAAGAGGAAGTGGATTTTAACCAAAGCCAGTCCCTCACCCATATTACAACATGGGAGTGCTGGCAAGAAACATCTAGATAGTCTTTTGGGACTTCAAGTCCTCAGCATGGACAGACACAACTATATCCACAGGTTTCCTAATGATCTTCAGCGCAGGCAGTCTCCTACCCTGTTTGGAACTACCCATTAGCCTTTCAATTGGCATGTAACTGCAGGTTTGCTGAGCCAAAGGCCTGAAATTGGTTCTATCTGAGCTGATATCTCAGTTACCCTTCTTTCTCTCCCTCCCCCTTCTTCTCATTTTTATAATTAAACATCTGAAAATACTGCTTGTTGGGTGGTATTTCCAGCTTCAGTCACTGCTGGCTCCAGCATAGGAAAACTCCTCTTCTCTTCTGAATATACATCATTTGAATTCTTCTCTGTGAACTATTTTCTGTACTGCTGGGATATTTTTTAATGATATTTTTATTTGTATTTTCAATGGCAGTGCAAGAGCTCAATTGATACAGTCTGCATGAGTATGTTTTGCTACATAAACACAATTATTTTTGTTATATACACCCACCCTGTGCAAAAAATGACATTGTAGGCTCACAAAACTGTAATGCTTCCCATATGCTGAACTAACTAGCTGTTTCAATGGGTCAAATATAAATATTGATGCAACGTGTGCCATTTTACAAATTATTCATGTACAGAGCATGCTGGTTATGACAGATTTATCTACACTGCCAATTTTTTGTCCATAATATCTAGTGTCCATTGATACCTCCAGGGATGGACCACATGAAACAGGAATATACATATGTGAGCAACTGACATTCAGATCTGAGTGTAAGACAATTCCTATTTCTTTTTTTTAAACATGACAGCCCCTATGGAGAATTCTGAGTGTCCGTCAGGATTTGTACACGAGGGTGAGCCTAGATCCCTAATCAAGCAGTTCATCTGTAACTTGCTTCTATTTCTCTTCCACAACAAATTTTGTGTGACAGATGGAAGTCCATGTAGAATTTAGTTCAGCAAAATCATGTCATTTCCCTTAAGATTTTATTTGCATCAGAGCAGCTCTGCTCAAAGAGGAGATATGCACAGCCTATTCTAAATTACCATTATCTTATCTGCATTAGATATGCAATAACCCTTGCCCGTTGTGTTTAGATCCCTTAGCAGTTCATGGGGATGCTAAATACAAATAGTTTTGATAACTACTTCTCATGTAAAGATTGAAGGTTATGCCTTCAATCCCTGTGTTCTGGCAGTAGAGCAGGCTGTAAGCAAATTTGCAAAGCCTTTTCCCACCCCAGTAAGTCCTTTGCCTCTGTTTTTTAGTTGCTTTCTGTGGCTACCCCTTTCTGATCCTTCCAAACCAGCTTCATCTGAAATGACATCCCTGACCTGATTCCATCCTGCCTCTGCCTTGGTTTGTACAAATGCCAACAGGCTGCAGATACCAGAGTATTCTATATCAAGCATCCTTCATCAAAAGAGGCATGTATCATGTCAGTTCTGGATGTGAAAATAATATATATTTATCAGTATATGATATATCTGTAGCTTCCCTTCTAGTTGACTCTTGGTTGCCCAAGCCACAAGCGAAATCTAAAAGCCTCCACAGCAAACACCATCAATTATCTATTATATGTTCTCCATGGGTTAACATAGAAGAAAAATAGGGTGAAACAGCATAATTATTTTTTTCATATCCCACTGTAAAGTACACTAAAAGGTAGTAAGATATCAACAGAGTCTTGTGGTTTGTTGCTATGCCTTACTCATCAAAAGCCCTGATACTCTTTTTAGGCCTCAGATTATATTGCTACAGACCCAGAAATTGAAAAAAAAAGGTAGTTATAACCAGCTTTTTGTAGTTCAAACAATCCTTCTGGATTTTGTGCATATATACTATATAATTTATCAAACTACAGTGCTAAGCCAAGTTGTTATATAGAGACAAGCTACCCAGTCTGGAACATCTTGTACCATGGTTTGTCATGCAGGAATATGAATAATACATGGAAAATACTCAAGTGAGGAGGCAAAGCCAGAACTGAATGCATCAATCAAATGCAAAAAGTGGGTACTGAGCACATAAAAAAACTGTTTGCCAGTAATAGGTCCAGTAGACAACTGCAATTTATCCTCTGCCACTTGTGGCCCCCTCCTAACAATTCGCCTATCCAATTTGCCAAAACTATTTTTTAAATAACCATTTTCAAATTTGTGCTCCCCTTCCATACTGTATGACAATCGCTTTTGGAAGATAGTCATTTTATAATATTTTTGTTCTGCCAGGACAGCCTAATGTGCGGCTTGTCATCATTGAATGTACTGTAGGTTCATCAGCAAGTTAAAAGTAGCTGTGACATGACAAAACTTTCATGAGAAAACTGTACATAGATAGAGCCAAAGCATCTTCACCTCTTAAATTGTTAAATCAGAGCAAAGACTGCCCTTGATCTGGAACCCTGCTTGGTTCCACCATACAGGAGGTCTCTCTTTTCAAACAGACCTTAGATTACATGCTGAAGTACAATCTGTAGTTCTGGAAAGTTCTCATGCTATCATGCATCCCAGACTAATCCTCCTTTGAAAAAAGCCAGCACAAAGTCATGTGCGTCACAACAGTCAGCTGAGCAGCTTGTCTTCTCCCCACACCACTGCTTTGTGACATCTGACACCTTCTTTAGCTCTACTTCTGCCAGCAGATTTCTATTAACATCAGCAGCACAGACTGAAGGACTTTAAGAGGTTAGAAAGTGCACTGCTTCCATGAAACATCCACCAAAAAGTCTTGAGGAAGGACAAAACCCTCCTCTCCCTCAGCGCATCAGACCGCTCTTGTTCTCCAGCCTGCTACAGAATTTCTGTCTCTGAAAATCTCCTTGCTAGAGGACTATGTGAATTTCAAGACAAAAAGATCAAAGACCTAGACACACATTGAACAAGGCATCTAGTTTGCTCAGAAGATGGTAAGGATAAGCACATTTGTTATTACTCCACAATGTTTCTTCTAAGGGCATAACTTTATAACATGCTCTTCTATATTTCTGATGCTCTTACGTAGCTTTAATTTTGTCCTCATTCTGGCAAACCTCTATCACTATCAAGAATGAAATGTTCAGCCTCAAAACCAACTCTAATAAATAAGGGCAGGACAAAATTGAATTAAGACCTTACGATTAGTCTCAAAGACAAGAAGTGAGATTATTAAAAGTTTTATTTATCATAAAACCCCTCTGCTAAATTTAGGGCTGACTTTGCCCTCTGGTACTTCTATGTATGACCAAAGTTTTAACCAAGTTTTCGCACTGCAGGTGCTTTCAGGTGTAAGTGATAAATACAGGGATGCCACTGCTTATGTTGATTTTGTTTCAAGGATAGTGAGACTGACACCAAAAGGTTTCATTCACACTGGTTAGATTGGAGCTGAGCTCATGGCTTTAAAATGAAATAATAAGTTCAGAAAGTACAACTGAAGGAATATTCTTCCCCCTCAGTGCCCAAATACAGTTAGGGTATTTTGAGGCTTCAAAGAATCTGTTCCTGCTTATCTTCTCAAAATCCCCCTCTCCTTGCAAGAACAGTTTTTTTTTCTTTGTCACGTTCATCTACATTCATTCATCATGCAACAAGGATGCATGTTTCATTGAGGAGCATCTACTGCCGAAGGGAAGAGAGCTATTACATTTCCTGGACTAGATGTTCACAGGCAATGGTTACTGCTAATTTGTCTGTTATTCTGTCAATGTGTCATTCCTGCCTTTGAGAGCCTTCAACTAGAAGGATTACAGAAGAAAATAAATAACAGTAATACTACCCTTTGATTTCAGCACTTATTCTTTTCTTAAGGCCCCCTGCAATGCTTGTTGCCAGGCTTTGTCTACACTGGGTAAAGAAATGAGTAGAAGAGTAATTAAATGAATATGCCAATTAAATTGGTTTAATAGGCAGCCAGTTAGACAAGTATCTGTGGCAAATGGGGTACACAGTCACATATGGCAATTCTCAGAGCTAAACTGCATATAAGGCAGAAGAGTAATATAAATGAGTTCACAAGGCTTTCAAATCTGCTCGGCTTGAATTGATCATTTTGCATTTTCTCTCAGCCAGATGCAAATGGACTGAATGTTCTGCAGCTGTCATCACCTCTCTGCACAGTTAAAGGCAGTTGCCCCCGACTTAGAGTGCAATTTGCTTTTCATGATGTACCTCCAAAGCTCTGTGCTCATAAAGGTTTTCATTTGGAGGGGAGCTGGCTACTGCTCCTCACTGGAAGAAGAAAACGTACATTGCCATAATGTCTGATTTACCATTTGTGGCTGAACTGAATGTTTGGAGCAGTAAAGCTGGCTGGCCCAGAGTAATGGTCAATGGCACACAGATGGAGGTGCACAGCTGGCCTAACTATAAAAGGTTATTAATGGATTTTTTAGTTTTTTTCAGATACAGCTGAAAACAGGGAAAAATTAAGTAACTTGGGATGCACGATGAACCTGACTCTATTCAAAATAATTTGTATTAAAAAGCATAAAAAATATCAAACCCTTGCTGGCTCCTCAGCAACTTGCTGTTCAGATTCTTCAGTTGAACAAATTAGAAGGACTGAATTAAACGTGCCTCTTCAGCAGCATTTGGCAGGAAAGAGTGGGAACTGTCTCCTGCAGCAGTGCAAAATTCAATCCAGGCAAAGATTTTCCACTTATCTTGTTGCATTGCTACTAGTAAATCTGCTTGATGCCCCCAAAGGCTCTCTCATACCCAGGTGAATATCGTGTTCATTTATCTCCCTGCCTGGAAGGCTCAAAACAATCAAATTGGTAGTTTTTAATCACTGCTTACACAAATCAGAAATAATGCCAAATTTTGTGCGTCTCATGCCTCCTGGACAAACCAGCATATCTCCAGTGAAGTTAGTGGATGTAAATGGTGATGCCAGAAAGCTGTTCTGGTGGATACAACAGGCTGGTTAATCCTGAGAAGAGGCACTCCTACCATAGAATACAAATCTAGATGAGGATAAATTTAGAGGAAGAACAGCAAGGAAGAATCCAACACTGGCAAGGTTGCAGTAGCCAACTCAACTGTCTTTCACATCACTAATGTGTGTGCAGCAAACTTTGAACACGTGCTACATGATTAGGAGAAAACCAACTATGTGTTTGCCCTGTCATACTGTCCATGACAAATTACTTGATTCCAACTGCTTGATTCCAACTTACTCCAACATTGCTAGAAGCAGCCATTCCAAGTGACTTCCAGTAATTTAAGATCTTTAAATAAATATTCTCTTCTCTCCTTTCCCTTGTTCAAACCTTACATCTCCAGTTGGTATGCGTCTGTACAACTTCACTCAACTTTCAAGGACTCTGAAGTACCAGCTCTAACAGATGGCCTCCCTAAGCATTCAATGTGCTGTCTCATGGCTCAGCAGACCATGAAGAGTTGTGTTATGAAGATCACCCACACCTCATTTTGGTTCTATATGTAATTCGGCTAGAGAGGAATAATCCTCATTGCAACAGTTATAGGCCATCACACCTTCACTCCAGAAAAAGGGAATCAAATCCGAAGACTCTTGAACAGAGTCCTCTTCATTTCCATTCTTGACTTGTCTGACCAGAGACAGAAGGAAACAAGCAGGTTCAGGGTTTGGCCAGGGACAGCCAAAGAGACATTAATTGTCCCCCTTGCAGGACAGCAGAAGGAAGCCTACCCTACATTCTCTCTGGTTTGCTCTTTATGTGACCCAAGGAAGACAATGCAGATGAGAGGCAAAAGAAAACTGCCCTGGGCTGTGCTCTGGGCTGCAGGATCTGCTCCTTTAAACCTGGATTTTCTATTCTGTGGAGCTTTAAAACCTAGTTTGTGGGAGGAAGGGAACCTTTCTCTTACTCCAAGGGAAAAAGACCTTTCAAACAGTTTTGATGGGCCCCTACACTAACTCACCTTGGCATTATCTAGTAACACAGTTAATAAAAATCACACAGGGGAAGCTACTGGCTCATATAGTTGTAGGAGCCAAGAAGCAACTGGTATTAAAAAGCTTCCTCGATATTTTTAGACAAGAATCAGGTGAACCTGAAAAGCATCATGTAACACTTGCAACAAGGTAGTGGCAATTTCTAATCCAGTTTGCAGCATCAGTGGTTTTTCAGTGATTCTTCCAATAGTCAAAATGAAGCAGTTAAGCAAGCCAGATTTCCAATCCCATCTGCTCCCCTCACAGAAGTCCCTTCCCACCCAAGCCATTTGATGACTACACGCAAGCAAATGTGATCATTGAACATTCCCAGCTGTTCAGTAATAAATTCATACCCCGGGCATTTATTGCAATTCTCAGACCAAGACACGGGGCTGTGGAGCTCTCACAATGGGTCTTATAAAATAGGGTTGCCCTCTCACCTTAGAGCCAGCCCCCAGTCACCCTGTTCTCCTAGGATCTACACCAGGCCCCCCAGATGACATTTAGCACTAGAAATAAAACAAGAGAAGGTTACTCCACCTGGCACTTGCCATGTACACAGAGGTCGGTCTCGTAAGGCCCACATGGAGTACCATCAAGGACTCTGTCTGTCACCAGCACAGGGGAGTCCTTCCCCAGTGGAGAGCAGAAGAGCTCACATGGCTTATCTGGAAAGAGAAATACAAAAGCAACTGCCTTTAGGAACAGCAGAAACAGGAGGCTTTGAGGCAAGGGAGATGCAGCCTCTGCATGGACAGATTTGGAAAGGTATCAGTTGATATTCTCATCACTGAAGGAGCATGATCCTTTCAATTTAGGCCTGTCATTTCCCCACTTTACAATTTCAATATTCAAAGGGTTACTTTGATGAGACTGGTCTTTTAAGACAGAGAAAACCATTAAGTCAGTACATTTCTATGTATCTGTTTGTGAACGGAACTTGTTTGTTCCAGGGAATGCTCAGCAGCCTGACATGGATGACCAAGTCACTGTGTGTCTCACAAATTCAGGCTGCAGCCAGTGCTTTTAGAAGAACAAGTTCTCTGGTCCAATTCTACTCTTGATGGGCTGACTTACATTAGTTTGCCAGTAAGAACAGTTGAATACATACATTTAAAGCGTTCTTGCATACATATTACCTATTATTTCCTTAAACTGATATTTGTGGTCCTACAAACATTTGTCAGCAAACTATGCTGCTAAAATATCTAGAGAAAGCACACCCAAATTAATTTGAAATACACCAGTAGAGAAAAGTTGCATTTTTCATCCATGCTAATGGAAATTGTTATATTATATATTTACACCTTTGGAAAAAGGTGTAAAGGCTTTGGAAAAGCTACTATTGTGTTTAGCTAGAGAAGGAACCACGCCTCAATATATATTAAAAAATGAGTAAAGAACTGATAGCTCTGTATTTTATGTTAAGAAGGCTAAAAGAACAGCAGGGCAGCACCAAGAACAACTAATTGGAATTAGTGTTTCAGAAGTAGCTAAGGAGAATATACTGTAGCCTTCTCACCAACAAATGGGACTCCTGCAGATGAAGTCAAAACAGGTTGAGAAGCTGCCATGAAAGAACAGCAAGGCTACGCAGAGGAAGATGAACAAACTTACCATCGATGATGACAGCTGTCAGGAGGCTTTTTTTCTTGTTGGTGTATCTGTCGTGGGCCTGGCACTGTTGGTCCCTGAAGCTTGGCACACCTTTAGGGCAGGGTAAGTTCTCACATATGGTGTGCTCCACACTGGCTCCTCGGCAATTCTTCCCACCTGGTCCCGGGCTATCACAGGAGAGACAAACGAGGGTGAGCAGGAAGAACACAGCTACTCACAGGCACACCTCACACCTTCACCTAAGTTTCCCTGTCAAGGCAACTCTTGACATAGCAGGAAGGATCCTTCCTCTCAGATGGTGCTGGCTGTTGGTGGCTCTGACAGAAAATTATTCAAGCTATTGGTTTATCGTAACAGTTGCTCTGGAGTACTTCAGAAGTATGTTCTTTTGTTGTATCCCATACACAGATCAATAAATAGGGGCTGCCTACACAGTGCACACCTCAGATTAAGAGGTAATGCTATTCACCTGTGGGCACTAAGCAGCTTTCTTAGAAGACAGAGTGTTTAACTGTTTGTATTCAGGTCACAAACCAAGGAATGTGACTAATTTTACTCTACTGACCTAAATTTCTTCATTGACTTCAACAGCAATTCATTCCTGTCCTAACCTATTTTCAGATGGAGCAGGGAAATGACTGAGAAAGAGTGGAGAGAACGTGTGTGTGAACATAAGTTGGTGTGTACCAACAGTTTCAGACCAGGACTTCAAGTAAAGCAGTCCCAACTTTGGGTTCTGCCGTGACATCAAGTCTGAGCTCTGATTAACTTTTCCTGTGAATTGGAACAAGTTCCTTTACTGATGGTGACTTGTGAGAGTTGGGCTTTGGAAGGTACCCTAAGCGTGACACCTAAGGTCTAAGTAGTATCTGTATTTGCACAGTCAGGCAGTTCAGAAGATAATTTGTAGTTCCATCATGGATACCAAAGTAAAGTATTTATAATCTTAATGGGGAACCTAGAAGCACCACGGTGGCATCACTGTGCCCAGGGTCACACCAAATACACAAAGCAGAGGCAGGCAACCTGGAATGTTTCACCTTTCTCTTCCTACCATTTGCTTTGTCCCCTGCTTCAAACACTCTTAATGGGGACTCCTTCAGGACATGTCCTCTAAGGTTCTGTTTTCAGGAGTTTGAAATGAAAATGGCATAAATTAGCTATAACCTGTACTGGAAGTAGGGTGTCCAGAAACAAATCAGTGCAGCTAATAATCTCCATCCATAAAAACCATGCCATTTTACACATTTGGTTTTTAAACATGCAGGGAAGACCATTAATCCAACATCAGGATTAAGCACCTGCAAAACCTATTTATTCTTATTTATGATTCCCCAGAGAAGAAGGAAACCTCAAAGTGTGAACAATAGCCTATGTTTTCTTTACAAAACAAAACACAAAAAAACCCAAAAAAGTAAGGAAAAGGCTTAGCCATCCTAACAGGTAATTTCTTTAGCTACTTGCTGATATTTTTCTGAATTTGTCATATCTATCTCCACAGCTGTAATCAGCAAAGAGGAGTATGTTCTTACTTTTCTTTAACAGATGGTCATAAAAGGCAACTCTAGCCAAATTCCAGTTTCTAGCAGTATGGCATTTCATTCCAAAAGCCTCTTTCACCCTCCCTCCCAGAAGAGCAATGAACATCAGGTTGTATCACTCAACTAATTAGAAAGCAAGGCCCTCATTGTATATCACTTAGTTGTGTCAGTGGTCCTAGCAAGAGTTGCCCTGTTCATGTGCATGCTGGCTATAGGAATGGGTATTTGATTTCTTAGCTGTGCTGGACTTGATGAATTCAGCATTTGGTGCAAGAGAAACAGTTGATTCTGCATAGAAGAGCTTTATGCCAAATTTCAGCCTTGATCAAATTTTTACGGTAGCTCTATAAAACCCAGAAAGTGTTTTCTTTTTCTAAAATGGAAATGCTGGTCTCTAGTGACACTGTAACGTCACAGAGAGTCACCAGAAGAACAGCCTGAACTGCTGCCTGCCTGCATTACTCACACCTCTTTCTGCCATGGACATGTGCACAGCAGCAGAGGTGCTGATGCTGAGGCAGAAACCTTCTGGGAGGATTGTGTCTGCTGCTGTAGCCTGGGTGAGACAGACACTCAGTCTAGATGACCAGAAGGATGATGCAGGCTGCTTCCCCCATGAACCCTGCATTCAAATACACAAACTTTGGTGTCAGCACCATCTCCCTGGCTACAGCAAAAGAGATGTAGCCATTGAACGTAAGTGATTCTGTACATCTTTGTATATACATGCACAGGAAAAAAAAAACAAATCAAAAAAGAATGCAGTCAGAATACCCAGAGTAGGAAAGCACACTCTCAAGAGCAGGGTATCAAGATGATGGCCATGGAACAGGAGACACAGCAGGGCTAGTATTTGCTGTGTTCATTAGCAGTTGTCTCACATTTAATCTTAAAATGGCATTAACTTGTGAGGGACTTTCTATGAGTTTGCCAATGAAGACTGGAAACAAGCAAATGCCTGAAATGGTGCCTGTGTCAGATCTTCTGGTAGACAACTTCATGGCCACTTTGCACTGTATTTGTGCCAAGAGAATCCACCCACTAATTGAACTGAAGAACTCAAAGCCCATTTATACTACTGCGACCCTTTTACATGACAAGAGGGGACTGGAGTAGGGGTGGAGATCCCACTTTGATGTTCTGCTTAAGCCAGTGGTTTTCTCTTCCTAATCCAAAGCCTAGACAAAAACATAAGGCAGTATAACCCAAAAGTCTGCACGTGCAAACTGGCTCATGACACACTGCCTTACAACCATTTGGAGGCAACACATGCAAATACTCCCAGAAATTACAGAGAGGAAAAACCAAATCAAACAGTGAAGCAACTGGTTTAAAAATACTGATAGTCCCACAAGCTCAAAAGTCAGCTGGAAGGAGTAGAAATTCCAGTTTAAAAAAAAAAAAACAAAAAAAAACAAGACCAAATATATATAAAATAAAAGATAAATCCCTTAGCCAATATTTTTGGACAGTGAATAAACCAGCTGCAGAAGAAGTGAGCTGATGCCAGGAATTTGAAGCAAAAGAAGATCACGTGTGTATCCCCAGCCAAGAATGTATATAAGCAAGAGAATTTTAAAATCAGTGTGCAATCTTGGAGGGAGCATTTCCTGTAATTTAAGGAACAATGATGAATGGATTTAGGTTTGGTCAGCACTGTGGTTAAAGACACTTTTTTGTAGCTGACAGGAAAAAAACCAGCTCAGTCCCTGGTTCAGGAAAACGAGCTGGTAAAAATCAACGCTGGACATTATACACATGCAACTGCAGTTCAGTGTTATTTAAGGAGACAAATAAACAAAAATATCCCTTTCACATGAATACAGCTCAGCAGCCACCAGTGTGTGCCTATCCATCATCAAGGCATGTCTTGAAAGTGACTATGTTGCTAGCCAGAATTTCAGCCCCTATTTAAAAGGAAAGTTTCCTGCGCTCTGTCTGTAGAGGAAACTTTAAAATATGAATAAAGTTAGAGATATGCAACTTGGAGGGCTGCTCTCAAGGTTGTGAGCATCCTTGTTCATCTCAGAAGTTGTAATGCACAAGGTACTTTACCAACAGAGCTCTATGACACTATGGTCACTGTCTGCCACTCTATTGCTTCCCAAGCCAAGAGTCAGCACTCACTGCAAAGCTAAGCTCTAAGACAGTTTGGTCTGTAGAACCAGATCAAGCCTTCCTCATTCACTGCAGTCACTCGTGTCCTCCTCACAGCTCTGCTGCCCGTTTCTTCCCTGCACTCTTGCAGCAAGCCTAGGTGCTACATGTGAAAAGAAACCAGCCTGCTGTGAAGACTTACGGGGGATTGTCGCATTTCCGCTGCCTGAATCGCACTCCCGTGCCACAGGTCCGGCTGCACATGCTCCACTGGCTCCACATGCTCCAGTCTCCATCAACGTGCTCAGGGATGGGAGTTTTACTGACACACTCCCCAGCTCGGCACCACTGAAATGCAATTGGGTTAGCACAGGCTGGAAAGAAGGCCTGATCTTGCAAATATTCCTGCACAGGTGGATTTAAACGGATGTCTGAGAGATTACAACCGGCCCAAATTTAAGTCTCTGGACATTCAAGTCTTCAGTGAGAAGGAGGTGGGAGGAAAAGAAAGGGAGAAGGTAAGACAGAGAAATTTAAGTGTCACTCTCAATGAACCCCTGAAGGGAGTTCTGTCATTAAAAAAAAAAAAAAAAAAAAAAAAAGGGAATCC
>JAOXNG010000057.1:38351207-38368970 GCA_028566535.1 Scolopax minor
GAGTTCTTTCATTAAAAAAAAAAAAAAAAAAAAAAAAAAATCACAGAATTGAGCCTCTTGCTTTATAAAGCAGATAATTATCTAAGTGCTGAGACTTAAAGCCACACTCTTCACAGGAAGCAAGTCCAAGATATTATACCCCAAAGCAATGTCTTAATCAGCAGTATTCCCAGGATGTACAAAATAATTGAGGTATTTTGGACCTAACTTGGCTAAAGCCCCAAACTACCTTTGATTCTATTTGGTTGTGCTGGCTCCTGACCAAGCAGCAAACTTGGCCTGTTCTCCTGCTCTGTCCAGTATAGGATACAGTAAGCACTGCTAAGCAGTCTGACAACAGAATCACCAAGACTCCTGTAGTTAGAAAAACATATTTCTAAAAATCTTTTGTCCCAGTCTCCTTGTCATGCTTTCCAGGACCCAGCTTTTCTTGTCATTATTTATCTTTATTTGCAAGGAAAGAAGTGGTCTCTAACCTTTGGTGGTCTCTAAACTTTTTAATTTTACCCTTTCTTACCTCCCCAACTATACAACAGACAAACAAAAAATATTAGAATCCAAAACCAGTAAGTAGGGGCCTGGCGGTTACCAAACCAGACAAGTTCCTTTGAAGCCTAGGAAGTTTCCAGCTGCCCTTGGGACAATTACCCACATACATTTATGAACTAAATCCCACCTATCACAGTCCATCTCAGATATTAAACAAGTCCACTAAAGACACCTTCTGTCAGCACAGCAGGGCAGCTGGGAGGCAGCAGCTGAGCCTCAGTAACTCCCCATCACAGCAAATCGCACTGGAATGATGGTTTTCACTGGAGGGAGATCTGAGAGTACAGTTTGGTTTCTTGTAACAATTTTCTACAACAATTCAGATTCTGGAAAGCCCATATATACCTTAATCATCTAAGTATATAGATACAATACAGCAAATGAGACTGAACATCACTGAATTTGAGCTCAACGCATTCTGAGCTACTTTTAGAGACTATGAAGTTTTAAAGTAGCTTCTTTTTCTTTCCCCATCTTCCTTCACTCCCAAAATGTCAGCCTAAATGCTCTCCACGCTTTCTACTTCAAATATAGCCAAGATAACTACCACCTTAGCTTAGACTGAAGAACACCTCACTAATGAGCCACCACTGGCAGTAACTAACAGAAGCAACAGGAACTCAACCTAATGGCACTCACAGGGGGCTCGGGTGGTGCAGAGTGAAGCACGGGCTTTTCCTGCCGTGTTTGACCACAAGAACTTGACTACTGAGATCTCCAGAGGCTACTGAACTACACGTAACATAAAATCAGAAAGACTTAACCCAATCCAGCTGCTAATTGAGCAGTATCTGTAACAGAATCAGTATGAAATATGGGCTTATGGTAAATACTGAACATCTTGGAAACATTATTCCACAGACAATGCTGGAAAAAAACAAAGTGATTGCTACTGAGCATTTTGATTACCTTGTCTGCGCCACATTCAGTGCCATCCAGAGGGGGGTCCAACTTTGTTTTACAGGATGTATCTCCTTCCACCAGGCACCAGAGCCCGGCACACATCAAATGCTGTAATCACAAAGCAATGAGGTACAGTTATTACTTTTGGAGATGTCATCTATCATTATGGGATACACTGCAAAGCTCAGGCAGTCTTTCTCAAGTGAATCCAGAGGCATCTAGTTGGCTTGGGAGCAATTATTTTTTAAGGATAGACTGGTTTTAAGTGCTGGGGTTAGAAACATAAAAGGGATTGATGGATACCACTGTCAGGAACAAAATCTACCCAAAAAAAGAAGTGTATTATTTAAATGGATTTCTTTTCACAACAATAAAACAGGTCCATTAAAAAAAAGATGCTTTGGAACCATGCCACATGCTTAGATTTCCAAACTGCTTAATCTCTTCTATTTTTGGAAAAGATACTCAAGTCAGCCCTGCTGGACCTGGTGGTAGCTGTAATCAGCCAGCAATTTCCCTTGGAAGAAGAAGATCTTAAGGTAGAATGAGAAAGAGGAAAGGATTTCATGGTGTGCCAAGCAGCAGAGGAGGAGCTTGGTGACAGGCAGGGACAAAGTCAATAAAGGTTTGGTGGTGAGAAGTAACTGCTAGAGACCAGTGTGCTAGAGAAGGTGATAAGTGAGATGTGAGGACAAGAGCAGCAAGAGGTACAGCACATCTCACTACCAGACTTGAAACACCTTCTGGATATCATTTCTCAACATTGCTGCTCTGCTCAGCCCAAGTGTGTTGCAGGGATATTAATGCTGACCACACTTGCGTGATCTGTCAGATCAATAACATTTTCAGAATTTGAGAAAAAGAACCAGGAAAAGGGGCCTTTACATCGTTAACATTTTCCACAGCATCCACCATGCTTTGCATTCCCTGGAAGTGGATGATTTCAATACAGTGCTACAGATTTGAGTACCAAAAAAAAAAAAAAGAAAAAGAAGAGCTACATTTCTTTCCACTATTGTTCACATTTCAATGTAATGGTAAAAAGATGAGAAGCCTGACTCTAGTGCCAGCTGGTCTTGTCAAGATTTATTGCACCTCATTAAATAGTTGAGTCAACACACTTCAACCTTATGGTTCTTTCACAATGTAATGTAAGAGACTGGGGGTGCATGTGTGTTTTGTGTACATGCATGTTGGTATGTCTATATAAATTAGATCTGTACGGCAGAGGGTGCAGATGAGATAAATCCCAATACCAAGAGTGATGATGTAGAACATACTGAAACAAAATAGTTATCGCAGCAGTATCTGCATCCTGTTTTATTTCTACATTTCTTTCTGGAAAGAGGATTTTACACTATTTAAACCAGAAGAACACGCACAAAAACTAGAAGCAGACGGCATAATTGAGCAACATCTGTATCAACCACAACACAGAAAGTCATCGTCAAGCAAACAAACAACAGCAAATACACCAGGGAAGCCTAAATCAATGAATTTTCAAGGCATTTTCCCCAAACTAATAGAGCATATGGGAAAATATCAGACTTTAGTCATTTTGACGAAATGACTGTGACTAATTAGTGGTTTACGCACAGCTCTGAAAGCACTTAAGCACCAATTAGCCATAAGGACATCAAATACTGTTTTACAAATAGGTACACTCAGGCAAGAAGAACCAGAGATTTCAAAGCTTACTGAGAAATCAATTGTTCCACACCACAACTCCCAGATTCTCAAAACCCTGCCTTCCCTGGACTAAAATCAAAAAGTAAATCATAGAATCATAGAATGGTTTGGGTTGGAAGGGACCTCAAAGATCAATTACCTGTCCACAAGTGTCACAGAAAGAACACTAATCTGGGCAATACACCATTGCCACTGAAAAAGCTTCTTCTCAAAATGCTTGTTTTGAGAGGATGCTTTTTTCCTAGTTGTAAAGCTACAGCACCCTTGCATCTGGTTTAACTCACTGGGATCTAAATGTGACAATTCTTCATGTTCAGACTACACACAGGAATGATGGAAAGGGATCCAAAACCAGTTAAGCTACATTAAAAGCATGTCACAGGCCTAAGAAGAAGGTATCATAAGAGGTTCTAGCCGCAGTGGCCGGACACACTACGCGTAGCTACAAGACACAAATACAGTCTTTGAACATGATAGATTTGCTAAACTCTTAACAGCTTCTTTGCCATTATAAATAATTGCATTAATGATTTATAAATGTTGTCACTGTTACACCAGGGTCAGGAATTAATTGACAATACAGACTGTGTCTTCTCCTTGATGATTGCAGACGGTGATCTTGTGAAAGCACTACCAGCAGTGCCTCCTTTCAAACTGCGGTTGGGGAACACTGATAGATAAAACAAAGTGGAACTTGAGGGACGAAGGCTGGAGATGGCATGTATTTTCATTTTTCTAGGCTTCAGTCCCTCTCTTACATGTAACCACAAAGCTTCAGAGCAGATTGTGATGAGAAACCTTTCATCCTGATCTCTTGAATGACCCAGAGAGAAATTTTGGCCCATGGTTCCAGAAGGAAACCCTCCACTTCTGCTTTCTGTCAGAAAAACATCCTGGCTAAAGATTTAATGGAATTCACTACATCCCTAAAGAAGTTGCTTTAGACACATTTAACCCCCCTTCCTAAATATTTATGCATTTTGCATATAATGCCAGTATTTGTTAAGCTTTAGCTTCAAGTCCCTCAATTGTAAGCTGCATATACATTAGTCAGGGTTAAATTCCCATCTTTGATGTAAAACTGGGCAGAAGATGGAAGGAAACATAAAATCATAGAAATGAAGCAGCTTTTTGTAAAATTTGGTTGCCAACCAGAATTCTTCCATAGCCCACAGGAACTTGGAAGGTGCTAAACCCAGCTAATAGGCCCAGGTAAGAGCCGTGGCCTGAGGGAAGCGATGGACACAGACAACTTCAAGCTGGTGTGGTTGTACCAGCAAAACCACAGAACTGGGTGCAAATATTCACATACATATGTGTATATATATATATGTATATATTTGAGAATATATATACATGAATACACACATACACACACACACACGTATATTTAAAGGGAGATAAATAAAGGAAAAATCTCTCTTAGCAACACCAATCTTTCTGAAATTTCCCATCTCTGAGGTATGGAAAACATAGGATTTTTATAGTATCCCTGTGTTTGATTCCGAACACTAAATGCAAAGCATATTTCAGGAAACAGTTACAGAAAAATCTGGTAACTGCGCTTCAGCTCTGTGTTCTAGTGCCATACCACTACAAAGCTCCAACACTCGTTAGCGCAGTCCCCTCTATTTAATACAGCATTCAGATACCCCAGCAAAGATTAAACCATCAGCTTTAGAATTGTATGTTCCCAAGATGTTTTATCATGTTAATAGCTCATTTCAAAAGAGATCATATATCCTCCTCAGCTACAACAGAAACCCAAACAAAAATCCCTATTAAACAGTCCTATAGCTAACCAGCCGCAGTGACTGACTTTTTAATAGTTAAATAGCCAGTTTTGTGGGGAAATATCAAAGTGAGAAATGGCAGGACTTGAAAGGAAGTAGCTTGTATATGAGTGGCAGTTCAGAGCCTCTGCTGATACAGAAGAAGCCATCAAAAGAGCTCTATTGCTGCTAATTGCAAATTCAGCAACCAGCTTTTAGAAGGCAGGTCTCTGCCTGCAAAGTTTTCCTTACAGGAGTCAAAAATTGCCAGTTAGGATTTTCCAATGATACATATTTTTCACTGGAGAAATACGGGTTTGTTGAAACTGTCCGTGGGGAAAGGCCATCTTTGGATCAGCTCCCAGCTTGAAATATTTCCAAGAGCAAAATAAAATGAGATGGTTTTTGAAAAGTAGTATTTCAATAAAAAAATCAAATTTTCTTTTTTTTTTTTTTTAAATTAAAATGCTTGTTCAACTGAAAACTTAAGGAATTTGAACAGACAGAAAGTAAAATTTAAAAATTGAAATAAACCCAGAATTTGTATAAAGGTGAAAATTTTAGACTCTCTAAAACTCCTGGAAGATAGGAAAACTTGTCTGGACATCTCTTAGAAACCAGTCCTGAGAGGGGTCACAGGCCAGGAACTCTGAAGCTGGGAGAGATCTGCTCGGCAGGTGAACGAGGCTTCCAATTACAGGTATTACAAAGGCATCTATTTGAGCAAGGGGCCGTGCTGTGCCAGGTGTTTTCTCCTCCTCAAAGAACTTCCAATTGAAACAGACTCCTGGGAGCCAGGAGAGAAAGGAAGCTTTATCCCTCTGTTACAGGTGGGAAGATGAGGAAGAGAAAGGGATTAAATGTCTTGCTGAAATTCTGCTGGGAAACAAGCAAAAGTGCTGCTGAGAGCTCTGGAGTCCCCTGCTCACAGGGTGTCACAGGCACAGGCTCACGCTGCCTGCTCCGACTGAACCTCAGGGTAAAACCAGAAACAACTCCTGGGATGCTCCCAGGAACACGCCTGGCTACGGGCCTTCCCACCTTTCACAGCTTTTCATGCTTCGTCACAACACACACTGTTTCTGAAGACAGTGTTTACCTTATGTGTAATTCCAACCCACACGTGTGGAAATGAGAAGCAGCCAGAATTAATTCATCCAGCTCTTTGCCCACAGGCAGTAAGTCTACAGTCTGCTAGTTTCTGGGTTAGCTGTTGCAGCACCAACATTACTAAAATCAGTGTGATTCTGCCCAGTCACCTCATATGGTCTCAGTGAGAAGAAAGGGCTCCCAATACCGCCCTGTCTCAAAGCCTCAGATTATTACTTAAACGGTGGAGCTTCCAAAACTCCAAAGCACAAAGAGAATGAATAAAGATGCCCTTCCCATCAGGAGAGTTAGTTCTTTCCCTACACATTTACTCCCTCACCTCAGATTCATGCAAAAAAAGAAACACTTATTTCTTCTGAGAATGAATTTGTTCCTGCTGCCTTTTGCCCACTGGAAAGAGGAACCTCTTATTTCTAGCAGAATTAAACCACCATGAAACCAATTTTGCTGTAAAAATGAGGGGGTTATGAAGAAGGACTTAGAGTAAATATCCTTAAGGAGAGGAGGAAGACACCACATAACACTCAGGCATGCTTATGAATAGGCTGGCTTTCAATGAAATATCACATCTCTTTTCTTCTGCCAAGGTTTTGGCTTGGCCTATATAGCTAACTGTGAGAGTAAACATGCTTATAAACATAATCCTTATTAACAGCTATTAAGTACAATCAACACACAATTTACACACGCTTTCCTGTTCAAAAAACTATGCGTATGTTCTTGAAGCCTCCCAGTATGCTTCTGAGGAAGAATTCTTTACACAACAAGGTGAGAAAAACTATACCCCAATTTCTACACTGCCTCTGTCTTTAATTTTGGGTGCTTAAAAAACCAGCAATCTGCAGTGGATCACAAGGGAGGCAGGAACTATTTTTTGCAATTGCTATTAGATGGAGCTTCTTGCTGTTGAAAACTAGATGAAAAGTGCTCAAAATCAGAATCCTGTGACCCTGGAAGGCACTTTTGCAAAGGAGCCATGTGCTGCCCCAGACAAGGTAACTGTGAAGCCTAGGCACATGTATCACTGCCAGCTGCTGACCTGTCTCTGGAGCTGATATTCCAAGGAACAAGTGGTAGGTCCAATACTGGAAGTGTCTGTCCAAATGACAGACCATATCCAAAAGTTAAGGGAAGGCTTGGTAAAGAATCACAAGGACTTTCCTAGAATATTCAGGCAAAGGTCAATATCCACTAATTTCTCATTTTAACAAATCGGGAACAATCCACATAAATTCATAATGTGTAATTTTATCCATTACTGGCAAAGTAGAATGAATCTCTTTACTGTTGGACAAACAATATTATAAAAAACCAACCATATAATATTCTTGGATGCAACGAGAAAAGATTTCTTAAAAAAATTTCCTTACTTTCACTACCTGGTGATCACCCTGTTTCTTCAGAACACACAGATGGACTGTTTGGTTTTTTTTTTTTTTGTTTTTTTTTAAATGCATGGCTTTTTGGATGGACCACTAACTTACCAGCTTGGAGCCAAGAAACAAATTTTGTGTTCATTCCCCTTTAGTTTTTCCACTTTATTAACTCAATGAATGGCCTCTTCATCAAAACCTGAGTGGAAAGTCACCAACATCAGATACAAGTGTATAAAATCATCAAGATTGTTTTAATTCTTGAGGAAATGGCCCTTGACAATTAAGTAACTGTTAAGGAAATGAAGAACTCCTTGAGAGTTAACTGCTTTCTGGTGCTATTCTTTTCCTTGTAGAACAGTACAAAAAATTCACCACAGTCATTTCTGAGATTTGTTAATGTTCTGTATCAGAGAAAACAAAACAAACTGAACCCAGCAAACATCAAGTGTGTCACGCTCGGTTTGGGTCTCTGAGCAAGATGACTTGGTATGCATCACTCCAACTACCAACACATGGATCCTATAGGAAATGTACCCTTATATACATATGGAGTGATACCAAGAGCTTTTGCAATCTACAGTTAAAACATAAAAATGTTTCCCCTTTTTCTTTCAGGGAGAAAGACAAAATCTCTGACAGCTTCCAAAACACTAACTTACCCTGACACACTGCTCACCGCAGACAGATTTGGATGTCTAAGGTCTGAAAGAAATTAACTGGTTATAATCTTCACTCAAACAACCTTTCTCACAGCAGATAAAAGCCGAAGGATTAGACAAATCCATAGTTCTCATGTTTTGACAATGTTAGCTAAAGGAAAACCAGACCATTCAAGAGCTGCCCAAAACACACTTCCAGACAGGAAGATGAGCCCTGACCTCTCTAGAGCTGATGCAGCAGGAAGCTTTCGCCAAGTACGCCCTCACCTCTCATAGTGAAACACTCCTAGAGTTCTACGAATGGCTCTGCAGGATAGATACAAGAGACAAAGAAACATAAACATTCTTCTTTTGAGAAGGGTTTGGCCTACTTCAAGCTCTTCACCCTTTCCTGTGAGGAAGTTAAACTCGAATTATTTTTATACTGGAAGTGTGCAATGCAGTATCTGGAAATTGTTCCAATCTGGGGACGATACAAGAAACCAGTATTTTGAGAAGTGAATATTGGCTTGAGATGCCTGACTTCAAGGAGGACAACCTTTCAAAGCTGATAGAAGCTCAGGGCTTCTGGAAAACCAGGCAGTTTCACAGAGACTCAAAATCAGATGTTAAAAAATGGACACATTCAAAGCTATTCCTTCATTTGAAAACTTAGGCCAGGATTGAACCTCCTGAATGTGCGTCAGGATCAAATTAAAACTAACAAAAGCAGCAATGGCAGGGACACCCCACAGAAATGCAAGTATGAGGGGCTAGTAATGAAGCTGGTCGCAAGGAGCTCAATAAAGCAGAATAGATCCTGCTGGAAGAGCAGTGAAAGATTCCCAGGCTGCCAGAAAAGGCACAAATGAGTAGAAATACTTTTTTTTTTTTAACTGTACATTGGAAAGCAAACAATGAAACAGAAAATCACTGTCACTAGTTTTAGCAATTTCTAGTGCTCTCAAGGAAAACTAAATGCCTTCTTCACTGTCTATTTCATTACACACCACTAGTTCTATTTAGCCTTTCCATATACCTGGAATTAAAGTAATAGTCAGAAGAAAGAGATTGGAAAGATAGTAATTAATGAGACCACAAACTAATTTTATGGCAAAGCAGCCTACGCTAAATACTAATCTTTTCAGTGCCTGCAGGGCATTCACAAAACTAGCTCCTGTAGGTCTATGATTCATAGACACATGGAAATCCAGGTAGAAAAAGATAAGCTTTATCTATCTTCCTACCAAGGCAGAATTCTTTCTTGCTCTAAGAGCTATTCAGCTTTGCTGAGCCCAATTTTCAGCATCTTAAATGACAGAATTCCCCCATACATATTACAGCAGCTGAAGAAATCATGGAATTATCTTGATGGGGTGAAACCTGCAAGAAGTAGAGACGTGTGGTATAAGGCACTGGAACAGTCCACTCCTTTAAATTAAATGTTAGAAATTTTGTTCTTTGACTTATTACAGATTTCTACCTCAGTGTGCTCAAAAGAGCTGTAGCCAATCACCTGCATCACAACCAGAGCAGCTGTATGAGCTGATGTACCCCACCAAGAAGAGGTGTATGAGTTCACAGTATTATGCTATCATCTACCCCAGGAGAAGACATTTGCCCACGATGAAGGAAGGGCAAGAGCTTCAGGCAAGTTTCATAATCAACCTGATGACTTCCATCTAATATTGTGTTTGCAACTTAGAGCCTGAAAATCTGACCTCGTGCTTTGCAACATCCATCTTGTACTGCCTTCAGCGAGAGTAATGTTCACACAGTAACTTCCAGTGAACTCCTTAAGCCTTAACACCTGATTGCAGGATAACAAAAATATTGATCTTTAAAACAACAGGCAGTGTTGTCCATTAAAAAAAAAAAAGGGGGTGTGTGTGGAATTAAAAGAATGAAATCACAGATTGTGTTTCTTGGCCATGGGAAAAGAGAAGGAAGGGGCAGTTAAATAAATATAGATATGTACACACACTGTTCAGATGTGGTTGTGAAGATTATGGGAGTTTTCTCTTGAAGTGTTTTGCAGATGGGAAGCTCCTAGAAGGCCAATGGGAGAGGTCTGAATGCCCTTCAAACTTGTTATACACTATTTTTGGGCTGATACTCAATCGCATTTTGGCTAATTTTGTTAAGTTCAAACTTCAGCTGTAGATGCCACATCACAAGGCTACACTAATTCCTTCTCCCCAAAGATGGCATGAATTTTGGTTTTAAGTATGGCATGAATATAGGACAATTCAGTAATAGGATCACTAACTTTGAAGTTTCTATTTTTCATAAATGCATAAGCATTAGTGTAAAGTTTAAAAATGCAATCTAAAAAGATTGCATAATGTAGAATGATGTTTCATCAGCAATGTGAATTAATTACATATATAATTTAAAAAATCAACTGTCTAAAATTCAACATCTTGACATTGCACCTCCAGTGCACCTCCAGTCAATCTCTTCCTAAGGCTTTAATCTTTTCTTTTTCAATTTACTTTTCTTTACCTGTTGAATTCAATTGTTCAACCTGAGTTCTTCCTGAAAACAAAGTATTTCTGTTGAATTTGATTTGACATTCAGCAGAATATTGCTTGCCAGAAACATGACAGCGTAAAACAGAGTTGCTAATACTAGATAACGTTAATCAAATGGCAACTCTCCACTGCCCAGCAATTAAAACAGATAAGAAGCCTGTGTTCTTCAGAACTTCTTTTCAAGTCTAACAGCAAGCTCTGGAACCGCCAGCCACTGAAGGTTTTTATGACTTTGCTTTTTATGAATGCACAGCCTAATAGGAGATAAGCGCTTTTGTGCACTTGGCTGGTGTTTGCCCATGATCAAGACTGTTGACTGGGGGTTTATTGCTGTAAAAGATGCCAACACCACTCCAAGGACAGACTGGGACATTCCAGTGCTTGTCAGAGAGGTGCCAATTTCCCCCTAAATCAAACACCACAGAGCCACAGCAGTGCTGATAACAGCTTTAGACTTGGATGCCAGGGGAGAGAGCAGTCAGATTGTGCAATTCACTACAGCTAGAACAAACAGCCTACAACTTCACTTTAACTTGTGGGTCAGCAAGGAAGAAGGACCAAACCTTATCTATGATACAGTTGTTGGTCAGACTCTGATGCCACTGCATTAACACATATCCTGGGGGCCTGAGGGCAAAGTGCTCTAAGACAATAGTACAATATCAGGGCAGAGCAAACCTATTGGTACTGTCACTTTACCTTAGAGCCATGAATATTCCCACAGTACTAGATGCTGTAAAGACATACAAGGCATGAAGATATCTGCCTCAGAAGAACATGCTATAGTACATATCAACAATGTCTATACAGTTAGGTGTAGTCAACTACATATGTCGGGCTCAGTGACAACTTTCGTTCCAGCACCAGCTAGAATTGTTAGTGCCTACATATGTTAATAAGCCCTGTCTCTCAGAGGCTTTGCTAGCCCAGGTGCAACCCTACACTGTCCTACCTATCTATCTTTTGGGCCAGAACCAACTCACTTGCTGTCAGCCAGCACAAGTGCAGGGTTTCCATATAAGTTCCCTCTACATTCATGCTTAACACAGCTTTAATCAGCCTGATCAAGCAGTCACAGCTCAATTATAATCCACATATAGGTCTAGGAGAGCAATGGAAACATGTAGATCTTTTAAAACCATCTGGACTAGTATGAAATTTCTTAGAGATATGAAGTGGAAAGAAAGCTACAGCCAGTAAGTCTCAACATTTCATTCAGGTCCATGGGGTGTTGATAGAGCTAGTCTCTCCCTCTCCTCTTCTGTAAACAAAGTGAAATGAAATAACCAGTAAAGCTGACTCAGAGGAGTGGTGAGGAAGAAGTAAATTTGCAGGCAGTCCTTATTCCTTGGTGTGTAGGCTATTTTTCTCCATTTCATCCCATATATTCAAACTTACTTCAGCTCATTAATATAAAGAGGTCATATTTAGACTTTGGGAATGAAAGCGTACATTGTTTGGCTTTCCCATGGCTATTTATCTTCCTTGCATTGCAATAGTGACACTTCCTCTACAAGTATCTTGTAAAAAACACTTCATTCTTCCCTGTGCTTATCATCAGGTAAAAAAAAGGGAAAAGTGAAGAAACCACTTTCACCACCATAACATCTCCTAACTATATAGGAAAACTACTTAAAGCAAAGCTCGATTACTAAATACCTTTTAAAAGGCATGCCCTATAATACTAGTTTTATTTTACAAGGTAGGTGCTAATCTCAGTGGTACAACCAAATTTTATTCTGGTTAAATCATCTCCCACCTACGGGGCACTTCGCCCCAAATGATTTAATTTCTGCCTTCAGCTCCTGTCCTAAACTCATGCAAGTTTCCCATGCCACCCGTGCCTCAAATTCAGCCAAATACACTGTATCTTCTACACAACACATTGCGTGAGCATTTGGGAGGCCTGGGAGGGTGGGAAACGGGCAAAAGAAACACTGTGTGAGAAGGACAATGAAATCTGCTCAACAAAAAAATGCAGTGTTCAAGAGACTGAGACTGCAGTTCCAATGAACACACAGAGCATTTCATTTTAGCAATCAGAAAGAAACACCACCAGATTGCATTTGTTACAGGGGACAGAGGAAACCCAAGATACACATAGTTACTATTTTCTTAACATCACAAGACTGCTTTTCTTTCTTCCTTCTGAAACTGCATTTGTCCTGCAGCCAGGTGCCACCAGTGCACCTCACAGCTAGAGGCAACTGACGGATTGCATCAAGCTCCCTGTTACTGAGTTTTGGATCATTAAGTAAACAATTTTAAATGAAACTGTATTGATTTTTTTTTTTTTAGCTTCTCTAAGCAGGCAGCAATTGAAACATGAGGAACCCTTAAAATATCCCTTTTAGCAGAGGAGATGTAACTGATAAAAACAAACAGGATGTATGACTAAATAATTGTGTGAATATTTAAGATCAGTAGAACTACCTCCAGACAAGGTAAAACTTGAGTTTAATCTTATGCATTGAGTTCCCATTTGTAGAAAAAGACTGAACAATGGCCTCAATCTCCACTATAATGATTTTTGCAAAGCACTTGGTACTATGGAGAGGTGCACAGATAAACAGTCTTGAACATCATGTAGCTTACTGCACATCAGAGACTTACCTGACAAAGAACCAGAACAAAAATACATTGTTATTTCTTGATTCAGCTGTGGCAACAGACTCTTAAGTATCTAGATGTGAAGTTTTGTCTTCATCTCCCTAAACTTTCATTGATAAAATTACAAATTCAACATAGACAAGTTCCAGTTAAAAACAGATGGGGAAGAGGAATTAGAAAGTTCAAATCAATATTCTTACTTTTTTATTATTATTTTTACATTAGAACAAAAAATTACTTAAAAATACTCAGAACATGCATTTGTAGATTATTTTTTTCCCCAAAATTTACACAGAAATTAAATGAGGTTACAAAGCAGAAATCAGAGCTTCTAGAAATATATAAGTTGTACATGCAATCCATCCACTTTAAAGACAGAGGCATCTCATCATAAACCGAGTAACACGGCAACTTTTTCGTACATGGCAAGAAGTCCATGTGGTGTTCCTTCGACTCGCAACAAGTGTACCTGATGCAAGTTTTATTCTTCCTTTCAACTCCCTATCAAATACAGAATTTGGAACAAACAAATTTTTGTGGGAATGAGAGTAAACACGGTGGAATTTCAGCATCTCATAAGTCTCCAGTTGACAGTAGATAATGTTACTACCCATTGTTAGAAAGAGTTCTCCATAAACACTCTCAACCAGCTACTTTCACATACTGGGTCCTACTCATAGGCAAAACTCAAGAATCCTTCAGATGAACAACAACTGCAGAACCACCTGGTGAAGGCCCACACAAGCTCTAAATGTAGGTGCAACAGCACAGACTTATAAAGTAAGGACACTGCTCGAGGTCATTATTTGACAGGTCACAAAAAGGACATATTAAGATAATCAGGTAAATTGTATTCTGGTGAATTTTGACAACAGAAGGATAGTTCATGTCTGCAATCTCGTAAAAGATATTAACATACTGCATTAACTTAGACCCTGCAGAGAGATTATTATGTCCTTTGATCCCTTTCAGCTTCACACAAACAACCTTGGGGATTATTGCAAAGTTTATCTGCCATGGAGCATCACACACGTGTATGCCACCAGATATCTGTGACAACCAGGCAGTATCTGGTTAAAGCAACTCCTGCACATAGGGAAATCTCAGCTGGAGAAGGACTGGCCACTAGCAAGTCAAAGATTGTATCAATAAACCCTACTAACTCAGCAAGAGACAGGGCAATTTTGTCACCTATTCATCTATTTCAATGCAACTCTTGATGCTGGGTAACCTGTCCTGATGATACTGTTAAGTAGCTGAATTTCCATGACACAGTCACTACTGTTAATACCTTAGAGATGGCTCAGGGACTAAGTAAAAGTCTAAAAGAGCCTCAAAAATAGTCACAGGCCATGAAGAAACAAGTACTGCTCATTAAACATTCTACTGATAAAATGAGACTCAAAGGCTGAGAGACACAGAATGCCCTTCTTACAGATTTTCAAGGGCACAGCTATCACTTGTGGATGAGATCATTCAGCTCTGTTAAGTCCTAGATGGGCTGACACTTCCTTTCATGCCAAAACTAAAAAGTTCTTGCAACAAAATTTGTCAACCCTGAGATACAGGAGAATCTATTCAACAGAATGCTCAATTCCGAGTCTAACTCTTATGAAGAGGCATACCAGAAAAGGGGTGGGAGTAAACACAACACACACACACAAAAAAAAAAAAAAAAGAGACAGAAGCACTCTGCAGAATGACAGAAATGAACTAATTATTTCTGGTAACTCTGTCCAAGATCCAGGCATCTGATATTTTCTATTAAGGATAATAAACTAGGCTGTACTCAGAAAGCTGGGACACTACTTTGACATGGAACAAAGTAGGAAACAGTAGGGAACAATGTAGACCCAAGTTCATCCATGTTACCAGATGGAGGAGAGCTCTAACAATAAAGAGCTCCCCCATAGTAATACTAAGATATAGATCTACTTCTCATGAGATACCCAAAGCACACAAATTTTTGCTTCAGCAGCAAGGATGTTACTGCTAAGGATTATGATGCCAAGAGAGTGAACAGAAGGGAGACATTTTCTTTGAAACCCTGATACAACTGTCACTTTTCTTATCTATGGGAGGAGAGCCATCCACCACAACCTGCTAGATCTCCGTCAGCCACTATTAGATCAGCCTGTAAATTCAGATATGGTGGATTCAGTTAACAATCTATGATATGTAATATTTCATCCCAAAGATCTTTGCCACTTTCAACAGCAGAAAACAGAAAAACCTGGATGGGAAAGGAGCAATTCTTGTTAGCACAGCAGCAAAGCATTGAAAAGTCTTAAAATTCAGAAGAATCTATACAGGAAGCACCTAAAAAGCACATGTTCTTCATATATCCATGCAGCTAAAGCCCTCAAGGAGCCTGTCCATCACAGGTAGCACAAAGGCCAGAAGATAAAGAGCAAAGGCGGTGGCGTATGTAACAAAGCTGTTCTTAAAAAACTCATAGCAGGTTTTGGATTGAACTAACACGAAAGGAGCAATGGTACTTCAGAGGAAGAAACATGAAGGCTGGGGACTGAAAGAACCCCAACCCTTCACCTTATACATTTGCACGAAAAGGAGGAAAACTCAAGCACCACAAGGTTAAGAAATTGCCCAGCTCCCAAGATCTGTGTGTTCCTTCCACAGTGTGAGTGAAGAATCCTGGGCACCCATTCCACATGAATCCTGACAAATATTCCTCGAGCCTCAGCTTAAAGTCTCCCAGGGAGGTCGTTCTACAGTTTTCCAGGCAATGAAGTTCACTGCTCCACTACCCCTCCCATGCAACAGGAGAAACTCAAAATATGCTTTAAAGAACTTTACTACTTGTCTAATTAATCTGATTTAAGAGATCTTTTTCCTCCTACCTATGGCAGTCTTTTTTTGAAGACTTCAAGTTATCCACCATCTACTCTCCCATTGTTATTCTTCATGCTAAACTGTCTTTCTTCAGATCACAATATAATGTTTTCTAGTCCTTGGACGGCTCTTATTCTCCATTTTCCTCCTATCATTCTCCATATTCAGTTGGTCTAGACCTTTGCTGAAATACAGTACTCACAATTTCCATTTCATATCCGGACAGTACCAACTTCATCAACAAACCATGCTCGTAAGGGAAGTATCAAGAATCTGATAAAAGATATATATGGCAACAACTAGTTTTCCTCTAGCCACAAACCCTTTTATTCAATCATAGTCTGAATTTAAATTGACAGATTATTGGTTTCTGACCAATCCATGTTGACTGCTAACATATGTTGTGTAAACTGACTGATTTCCTCCAAGTGCTTAGAATTAGTTTGATTACTTGCTAGGTAGTTTCTAGCAGAATCCATCAAGAGAAGGATCACATGCCACTTTATATACATTATTTCAACATTGACAGAGAGCACGTGTACACTTTCTGAAATGAATGCCATTTGTTTGAAGAGAAAGGCATACAATAAAAAGTTTTCCTCAGAAAACTGAAAACACCTCAGCAGTGGCTTGAATGTTATCTGTACTATTTTGTATACAATATATAAGCTAGCGTCCCTTTACTCTTACAGATACTATCTACAGCATATTTCTAGAGATTATGGTTTTTCTTATAGTACATCATATTTTTGCACAATCTGCTCAATTTCTCAGTCTTGCTTTACAGTAAGACTTGATGAATAGACAATATTTTATGTTAAAGCCATACAAAAATCTTCCACAGAAGTCATCAAGAGATAAACTTGATGTTTGCCAGAGTGCAACAAGCAATTCACATGCCCAAGGGGGACGAGCATTAACACAAGACAGCTACAGCCTTGCATTTGCTACCAAAACTGCAGAATCTGAAAACCTTTGTTTCTTATTCTTGTAGCATTTTTCTCATTTTTATGGTTCAAATACAGTTATTGTCCAAATAAGATTATGTCATAATAGTAAATAACAGCTACAAAGAGCTGTCTGGAATGAATAAAACTACAAAGGCATAAAACTAATGTGACCAGGTAAGACTGAGATGTCTATGCCTGTCATACTTTATATACTGTTGAAACAGGGAATTCAGACTGTTTAGTGCCAGGATGCTGAATGACCTGTTGACAGAGAAAACATCAAGTGAGCAGGTTTATTTTGTCTGAAGTGCTGAGATAATCCATTATCAATACTTTCTGAGTCACGGATAAGATAACAGCATACAATCACATGAAGTTTACTCACACTACAGATAAAGCAATACACATTTATTTACTCATCGTCAGGTTTGACTGCATTTCAGTGTCTTCTAAGACAGGACTGAAATGCAAACAAATAAAATAATCTCAACTGGATTTACTTAGGAAAAATACAGGAAAAAAAAAAAAAGCACAACTATTTGCCAAAGTTTGTAAAGGACAGATAAAGCCTTTGTTCTACAGATTACAAACACCACTGATTCCTAACAAGATAAGTACAGGGCATTCTCTTTTTTCTGAAGCCACAGGATGGAAGATCTTTCCACTTATCTCTGTTACCTATCTCCATTGCCGTGCACAGATAATTGGGCATAGGCATCTGAAAGGTGAAAGAATGAGATGAGCAGCAGCACCTATTTCCTGCATCCATTCTCCTTCAC
>JAOXNG010000057.1:38369070-38380611 GCA_028566535.1 Scolopax minor
TGTTCCGTTAATCAGAGTAAGAGAATAAAAAATGATGAATTTTTTAAATTTTCAGGCTCAGACCTGACCTCCTGTGGTCAGAAGAACACTGAATTCAGTGTGTCCAAGATTCATGCCCCAGTTCAGGTCTTCCCCTGCTCTGCTCCCCACCTCCGAACACCAGGTCACCTCCTGCGCACACCTCCGGCTCACACAGGCTCCACTTCAATACACACCAACAGAAGGTTGCCCAGCAGATGGAAAGAAGAGATTGTCTCTTCCACCCAGCACTCAATCACACACCTAGAATCCTGCATCCACTTTTGAGTCCCCCCATTACAAGAAAGATGTTGACAAACTGGAGCAATAAGCCCAAAAAGCTTGAGGCCACCAGCCCAGCCATGGGCATAGAGCCCCTGCTGTAAGAGGAAGGGGTAAGGGGGAGGTTGTTCTGCTAGAAGAGAGGTTCCAGGGGGCTCATAGCACCTTCCTGCTGGGGGTTTACTTAGAAAGTGGAGCCAGGCTCTTCTGAGGGTGCACAGAAGAATGAGAAACAAGAGGGAAAAGCTGAAATGAAAGGTTCAGGCCAAATATCATGAAAAATTCTTACCTGCAAGGACAGTCCAGCGGCAGGACAGGTCACTTGGGGGGCTTTCCATCCGTGGAGGCATTCAAGGGTCAAAACAACACAGAGCAACGGTCTGACGTTACAACTGCCTTGCCTGAGCAGGAGGTTGGACCAGAATCCTCCTGAGGTCCCTTCTGGTTTAAATTATCCCTCAAGACTACTCTGCTCTGTTCTTCCAGCAGTGAGCAGACCATCACAGCTGTTGCAACTCTTTGCTTTCTCCTCCTGCTTAGTGCACTGATTTACCACCTGTTTATCATCGTTACTCAATCAGCAGCTGGCTTCCAGACCAAGCTGTCAGAAGAGCTCCTTTATTGTTAAGTATAGATTATATTTCAGATAAGTTCTGGTAGTAAATCTCCTGTTCTTCCACACCTACAGCCATAGAGGTGGCCATTCCTGCCATTGTATGGTGCTTCTCTGCTGCACAGAAGTGTAGAAGGTGGACAGAATACAGAAATGAGATACAGAAACCACCTGTATCACATTCAACAGCAGAGCCAAATACACTTTCCCACCCAAGTCTTTCACATTAGCAAGTAGCAATGCCATTCCATGCAGCCTTAATATTTACTTTAACAAACTCCAAAAAAAAAAAAAGGACTCTAAACTTCCTGGACCCTGCACACGAGTGCGTTAAATATTTCAGGAAGCTTCTAAAAATAATCCTGATGTGGAAAATCAAAGCACGAGAGATTCATTGCCCTCTTTACACTCTTGGAAGCTCCTCTGAAGGCTCCTTTAATGCACATTATTACTAGAATCAGCACCAGGAGAGAGTTCCTCATTTCTTACCGAAGTACATGGGACCAGAGGGGGACACTTCAGTTTCATATGAAACAGGCAACGTGAAAATAGTCTGAATTTTAACAACCTACATTAGGAAAACTATAAAATATAGTATGGCAATTAAGTAAATTGTTACCTTTACTTCTAAAAAAGAAAATCTTCTCATTTTATTTTGGAATTGCCAGGCTTCTGTCCTGCAAGAGTCAAGAAAACCAAACCCATCCTTTTCCAGATTTATTACTATTATATTTACAAAGAAGCTAAAGTGTGTAATGGAAAATTATGTAGACAAAGTCCCTGGTTGTACAGAAAATGACAAAGCAACCTATTATTTTCAGTATAAATCAGCTCCCAACCTAATTTCCATGTTCTTGTAAATATTCTATACATTACTAAATAATAGGGCTTACTATCATCGTCTGGATCTTGCAAAATGACTGCAAAGGAAAAACAGACAGAGGCCCATTGATTCCCGTGCATGGAGTCCAAGAGTCCACTTCCCCAGTCTCTTTACAAGATCAAGACCACGGAGACAGTCACAATTGCTTAATTACATTCATCACCCTACCAACAAATATGAAAATTGAAGGGATATGTAAAATCCATTTCATTATTACAATTATTGCTCTTCCTTTACTTTGTTTTTTGGTTCCTCTCCTTTTCTATTTTAGCCCAGAAGTATAGTCAGTCTCCTTTGGCTTACAATCAACTTTTCTCTCTTGTTCCGTGCTGCTGCTCCGTAGCTCTTAGATAATGGACGATAACTATATTTGTTAAAAAACAACTTGAATTTAAGAATAAACAGCATCGCCAATTCTATCTGTTTTCATTTTTCTAAAAACAGTGTCACGTCAAAATTCACATTCCCAGTTACCTTGGAGTTGACAGTGTCCCTTTTTCACAAAAAACTCTCTTTGTAGTAATGCTAATCTCCTTCCACATGCCATTTTAGCCTAAGCACAGTTTTGACTCAAAACAATACTGAAAGATAATGGTTATGTAAAAACCCGCAAAAATGTGTTAATAATAAATAAGCCAAAAGGCGTATAAAACATAAAGCCAAACACTGGATACAAGAGATAGAAATCACATTTTTTTCCATAAATATAATTTCAGTGCAAAAGCCGCTGTTAGTAGGCATGCCAGTCTGAAAAATAAAGCCAGTGTTCGGATTAAACACACAGCTTATTTTGATGTGAGGTTATGAACAATGCATTTTTACGCAGTTCTGGTGGAGAAATGCCATCTCTGCTCTGTGAGGAATTCAGCATAAACCACCTGTGCTTTTCCTCTCACTTAAAGGAGACAGCAAAGAGTTAAAGCCTGCTCTCTGCAGAAGCCTTCATCGCTTGAGTGGGATTGAAGCTTTTTGCTTCCTCTCACGTAGGGGTTAAACGAATTCACAATACTCGATTCATAGAGTAGTTTGGAGCTCAAGAAGAGAGGTCAGACAGGTTCAATCTCCAGTAATTTGCACAACCAACCATGTTAGACCCCGGACTCACATCAACACGTTGCAACCAGAACCCCCAAAGGTCTCTGTGTGGGGTACGCTCATAATGCCCAATGAAATGCCAAACCTGCTGTTTAGTTTTTTCCACAACTCACATCATGGTTTTGCTCAGAGTTTGAGCACGACGCCGTCACCTATTTAATTTCTGCTAAAAGGAACTTATCTCCCTCAGAATAAAGATCACTCTGCAAACTCTGAGGTGGGCCAAAAGGTCTTCTAGCCCTACATGGGGCATGACTGCACTGCCTCCCACGTGAACACAGGCAGCACGTCTGGTGTGGTAGAAGCCCATTTGTATGTCCTGTTAGATAAGAGTTCTCATTGATCAGACAACAGCAACATTGGGAATGGAGAAGATTAACAGAAAGCACTGTGTGAAAGCACCTTCAATCCCTTTACATATCACCAGAGAAAACTTTCTAACTTATATATGAAAGGGGAACTACTGAAGGATCTACCATATTCATTACGACATATGAAACCATCACACTTGCTCAACCAAACTGCCCAACTTCTATTGTCTTATGCAGTTCCTCAGATCAAAACTAACTCTTCCACAGAGACATAAAAGCATTTACTTTCCTGATGACAAGCAGTAATCTAATACTCAGCTTAAAGTTAATTCAAAACCAGTCACCTGCATGTATCTCAAACCTATACAACTATGAGCAGATCACACACCAAAATGGACTTGGACTTCCCTCAGAGCAGGCAGGTAATCTCTCCATTTATTATTATCATGGTATCGTGATAGAAACAGTGCTTTTTAAATAAATAGAAATTTATTCATCTCTGCCTAACAAGCATCCAGCCCAAAAATTTGATTCTATAGCTCCTTAAATTGGTAACTCGCACTAGTAAATCTTACCTCACCTGGATGCTACAGAACCAGGCCCTGAATTACAAATTTTGCATATAGTATATTAAAACATAGATGCAATGTCCAAGCAAGTTAAAAAGAATGTCAAGAGGTGTATGCAAAGCTGAGTGTACCTCATATGTTTCAATTTTTGTTCTGCAAATTTGGAGCAGAATAGCTGCAGGATACCTGGTTTGGGAAACTTACTGTTCTGAGGGCTACTATTTTGCACTTGGACATCTGAGCTATCATTAAAAATGAACATGGAAGCATAATTTTGGAGGTCCACTCTGAAATATCCAGAAAAGGTTGAATACTCATGGATTAACTATTTAAGTTCTGTGCCAAGCATTCAGGCACCTGACTCTGAAGGCAAAGGAGATTATATTTTGAGCCTTGATGCCTTTAAGGGAAAAAGCTTACTGCACAGAAAGTTTCTGCAGTTTCTCAAAAAAGTCGACATTTTGGATTCATCTAATCTCTGAAATTCACTCTACAATCAGATTATGTGGGATTTTTTAATATAGGTCCTCTAGTTTGCCTAATATAATTATGTAGCTCAACTATCTCCAATGAAATGTTATAATGTAACTCTTATATTCAGTAAGAAAATAGACAGTAGACATATGTAATCATAAAAAGATTGAGCAGGCTCATTTCCTGAAGTTTATTTCCTTTTTGTAGCAAATATTTACTGTCAAATGTTTATTACTTTTACATTTGGATTTTTTTAATACTTTATTGAATTAAAAATACCACATTACCATTGGCTAAAAGAGGAGACAGCTATATTTGCCAATAATTTCTACAGCTAATGCCAATGACTAGTGCCAATTTTTTTTTTGTTCATATTTTTGTAGACAGCTTTGAGACTTACGATACAAGTACTCTGCAGATGAAGCATGAGAAACACAAAGGTGAAAAGAACAAAAACTTTGAAGGCTTAAAAATTAAAGCTGGTCATCTCCTGTAAAGAATTTCCTTCCATAGTCTTCAAACACTGTTTCAGAGTAGCATAACAGGATGCAAATATTTACTTAAATTAAGGGCATGTGACGTAATTGATGCAAAGCTTCACAGTGTGAATACTAACTCTTAATGCATGTAAGAGAACAGAACAGAAAAGTATTTCTAAATAAATGATTGCAAATTATTTTTAATCTGCTGAAGTCCTACAAAGCTTTTAATGAGAAAGTACTAAAGTCCTTACAAAATATGCTTTTCTTTGGATATACTAAAGGAGTGAAGAAGGGAAGGAGCACTGTTTTCATTGTGTTGTAAAGATGTCAAATAATACGACTGGTGAAAAATCTTGGGAGACACAAACACCTGCTGTCTGTATCTTACAGAGAAGAACAGTTCTTCTTGGCTTGATATTCTGGCAGGGAACTTGTCCCTGAAGCACTTCCAGACTGGACATGCACTTTCTGCCTGAGAAACACTGACCACCTACTAATAGGCTGACATTCTCATTAGACACTGGACTATCCAGAAACAGATTTTTTTTTCACAAAGGGAAATAGCAAATGTCTATTCCAACACCAGTCATGCTGGGTGACACCCACACAAGTGGGAGAACTTGAATCATCCTGGGTAGATCTGGGGTTTTCTTTACAGACCTATATTCTAACACTTTGCTTCCAGTACAGTAGTCTTGGTGGTCTGCATTTTCTTGATGGAGCTGGAAAATACAACCTACACAGATTCTTTTCTTATTGTTTTATATTAGCTAGTTTCCAAATCCAAAATAAATAACACAGCAAATGTGAAACAAAGAGCATGTTCCCAGGCCTTGCATGTGTTGAAGAGTTTTAGTAATTTGGCACTTAGAAACCCCAGTTATCACCAATTATTATTTTCTTTGTTAACACTGATTTAAAATCCCAAGATTGTTCAGAATGGGAATAAGAAAAATCTAAAAATCCCAAATGGCTAGTTAGTGACAGCAAGAAACCTGCCTGTTTCATGCCTGTCTATATAGGACAGAATCCTGCCAGCTGGTGCTAGTGACAGGACACAGTGCTTCATGACTTTCTTCTGAATACCTCTGAGGCCACACTGGAAGTAGTATTTCTCCAGTCCCTATCTAAAGTGGGATGCAGACAAGCTTTGGTCAGAATGAAGACATCTAACTATGTGCAAGACCTTAGGAAAAGTTTAGCTGTTTAAATTCCAGAGGACAAGTCAGAAAGCCTCATCTCTACTCCTAGAAACACCAAAAATCAGTGTTCCCATTTTGCCAACCAATAATGTGATATAAGCCATGTTGCACTCAAATCCTGACTAAACATTGTGTTGCTTAGAAAACACACAGGAAGGGATGTAATTCTGCACAAATCTCTAAATGGCCTTATTAAACAAGCAGTCATTAATATTTCCTTGGTACAGAGTTTAGACCCAACTCCTAAGAACATTGTAATGGCCTGAAGGCAAGGTTTTCTAAAAAATTCAGACAGTTGCCTAAGCTGACTCTGTGGAAGCCAGCAAGCACTCATGAGAAGAGACTTTGACCTCAGCTGAACTGCCAGCAAAACAGTCTCTACTGAGTACGTCAGCAAAACAGTGTAAAAAGGGAACTGTCCATAAATTAAGACCAAGTACAAACACAAGTTTTTCTGAGTCTGCTCTAGGAGATTAATAAGACCAGTGTGGGGAAAGGAGGATTGCATACAAATGTGCTCTCAGCACAAAGGGAGTTTGACTACTGATTTTATATCAAAATTTCTGAAAATAATGCTGAAAATCCCATTAAGAGGAAAGTAGAGGATCCTTTTCTTCGCCAGAGCTTGACAGTTTTATTTCCACTTCCCACCTTGTTTCCAGGTACCCCCCACAAGCTCTTACCTCCATATTCTTACAGAATGTAGCATTGGTCCCAAAAAGAATCTGGCACTGTTCGTCGGCACTGTAGTGCATTCCCGGCAGCTTGTGAGGGAGCCGCACCGCGTACTGGCTTCGGGGGTCTGTTACCAGCAAACAGGTGCTCACCTTGGACCTGTGGAGTGTGAGAATTAAATATGCCTTTAAGGGAAAGCCCCTTTGAACTGGAGTGTTCTGCTGTGTTCTACACTGCTGTAGAGGAGCTGCTGTCCTGTCTTTAACAGGGAATCTGATGACCTCATGGGAAACGGTGATGACTTTTCCCAGTATATATATATCTGGAAGCCTTCTAAATCATTGAAAACTATGGATACAAAGGCCCATGGGAACTCATCCCTGGCCCTAGGCTTCAAGGCAGAATTGGCTATATTCATATCATTCTGGGTTAAACATTTGTCTAAACTACTGCTAAAAATCTGATGGAGACTCAGTTCTGCCCTCAAATCATCTCATCAAATGCTTTATGAGCCTGACAAAGACAGCTAGAACGTCTTCTATAATGTCTCACCTGAATCCTCTTAGATGAATTTTAAGCCCTTGGCTTCTTTTCTTAGCCATTACAGACATAAAGATTTTTCCCTTTGCTTTCACAACAATCTTTTACAAACTGAAATATCACTTTGTCATCTCGCCCCTATCAGGGACCAGAGTGAGCTCAGATGCAACTTCTTTTTCAACTTCACACCTTTAAAGTAACAACAGTAGATATCACAATTTCTTTCATTATTTTCCTTTCTCTCCCACTTCTAGTCCCCAGAGTGGGTAATTTTCCATGCTGAACCCATTTCTAGCAATAAAAGCACTGGCAAAATGCTTTTTGTCAGAGAGTTGCACTGTTTTAAGACCACAATTCCAGAATTCAGATAATTCTAGTGCTTGCCATAGTACATGAGAGTTAACAGGAGAGAAATCCTTCCTGAACTGCTGAATACGATGTACTGAAATATGGATGCAGTGGGAAAGAAGTTTATAGTGAACCATGTAAGACCAACACTCCACTGAGGAGTGAAAAAACACAACAGAATTACCTCCAGGCAAAGTAAAGTTTCCATAAAATAAAAGTTATTTAATAACAAGAACGACAGCAAAAGCCACAGCTTAAAACTGGCAGTGGAGATTTTTTCAGGCCATCTAAACAGATTTTTGTCATTTTAAACACAAAGGGTATTTTTTGTAAAATGAATGTGGTCTGGGATTGTTTTTAAGAAGCTATTAAGTATATTGACAACTGCATGTAATTCTTCTACTTCTCTGCAAACCTTAGTTTTCAAGGGGTTACAGATTAAATGGAGACATATCAAAATTGCACACCCTAATGACACATGCATACACTTTTTTTTTTTTTTTAGGAAAATTGCTTACACTTTTACTTTCAAATAACACATTGGATTCTTGTTTGATAGAATTTTTGATAATTAGCACAGTCCTTACTTTAGGAAGTTTTCGAGGTCGTCTCGGCTGCATGAAGACCAGGAAAGGTCACTTGGGTTCCTGCCTTTCACCCATTCTCCAGACATAATATGAGACCTCCCTGCACAGGGTTGATGATCGTCATCATGGCTCATTCCCATGCTGTTTGATTAAAACAAAACAAGACAAAAAAAATCTGTCAAGTTATTATGATCTGAGTTTCTCATTTCCCGTTGGGTTTAGTAATGACAGTCTCAGCAACTAACAAGTCAAACCCAGGCTGAATCATTCGCCTACTGCCCTGGGTACCTGTTTCATGAATAATGTATTCTTTAATCCTTTTATTTATCCATTTCCTTAATTTCACAAATGTTTTTGTGTTTCTGTGTTTGAAACTTTTGAATGTGCTTCTTATGGACATTCCTGTCAGGAAATGCAACTATTTGAGGATTCCTTAGAAGTGAGCCTGGAGAAGTGATGTTGCACAGCTGAAGGATATCTGCTAGAGTATCGCAGCTAGTATTTACTGAAAAATTTTGATTGCTTTCCCAAATTTAATGGATATGGTCCCTATAATCATACTGAGAGATTGGTCAACAAATTAATCTAGAGATGGGCCAATTTTGTTGTTGTGTCAGTGTGAATTTGGAATAACTCTACCTTTAGGAAAAACATTTATCTAAATTTGTGGAACAGTACAAACTCTGTCTTGTCTAACTTCGAAGCTGCTCTTGCTTTGAGCGATGGGTTGGACCAGATGACCTTCAGTGGTCCTTCCAACCTAAATTAGTCTGTGACTCTCTACCAGCAATGCTCAGATATGAGCCTGAGGCAGAATCAAGCCTTCATTTCTGCAAGCACTGTCCAAACAAGCACCAAGACTGTCCCATGCCAGTCTCAGCCAGAACAGAATGGGATCTACTCAGCAAAACAAACCATCTAAACAAGCAGCAGATTGTGGAGTATAAACATACACAGGAATTCAAACACGTTCAGTGAGGATTTCAGAAAGTATTCAGAAATAGAAAAATATTACTTTAACCTCCATCCACCTTCCCACTCAGGACCCTTCCGTCACTAGTGGAATCTCTACCATTGGACTGCTACTGTAAATCACTATTCAGAATAAGTCTCTGCTGCCTCTCTAGGAGGGTGACACTTCGCTGCTGAAGCTTAAGCACTTGTGAAGAGCCTTCACGGTGGCAAAGATGGGATAACTGATGTGCCCGAGTTCACCTGCTGAATCAGTGAAACATCAGAAGGCCTGGCTGTCAGTCCTACTCTCAGCCCATCGTAACATGCCGTCTGGCAGGAGGAGTAAGTTAAGCTTCCCATCCTACTTTGAAATGATCATTAAAACCATGTTTTAATCATAGAGAATCATAATATTTTGAAACGTTAACATTCTTCCTTCTAGTCCAATGTGAAATGGAAAATGGCTTTTGGATAAAAGATGCCTTGTATGGCCAGCATCTATTCTAGCAAAATAATAGTCACCAATTTGGGGCTGAGAACACTGATTATTAGGAACTCACTAGGTCTCCAGCTGGCTGGACTAAGCAAGCCAGGAGCAGTCCTTTTAAATATGGTGTTGCACAATTTAATCCATGCTATTTCTCTACAAACCAGAGGGTCCTGTTTGCTTTCTGACTGTGCTCTTGGCTTTGCTTCTCTCCAGTTTTGGGACTCAACTGCTCAACGCCTAAACACAACGTACATTTCTAGTTGCAGTGAACCAAAACCGGCTTCAACAGTTTGATAATTATGGCTTAGATTAAACCACCATCTGTGCTATTTTTAGCTTAAAGTGAGGATTACATGGTGGAGTCTATTATTTTAGGTTTATCTCCAGGGACATTATTATTTCTAGCAAAACTACATTTAACGTAATTTTTCGACTCAGAAGTTCCTAGTTATTCTTGTTTTTAAACATTTGCGGGTTTTGAACACAGCAGAAACATTAAGATCAAGCCCATTTTGTTTGATGCACGCAGGAATAATTTAACAGTCTATTAGTAACTCTAACTTCAAAACAGTAAAGGGTAAAATTCCTGCTCTACTGAAGTGAATGGGAGTTTTGCCATTGACTTCAATGGAGCCTGGATTTCACTCCAAATATTTTACCCATGTTGTTTCTACACACAGAGAAAACTCTTCACATGCTAGGAAGAAAGTTCCAGCAGTATTCCTCCAATGCAAATAAGCCCATCTAAAGTTCATATTCCTAAAAGTCAGGGAAGGAAGGGCTAAGTGCCACGAAGCCAAGGTATGTAAACTTGCTGGAAATCTTCTAGAGGAAAGCTTGCTCAAAAATGCCAGTTTAGAAGGCCTGTGGGCATGCAGTTATCCCTCTGAACTTTTCTAATGGAAATGAGGTGGCTTTTCACAGTCTCTTTCAGCTTTTCTGCCTTGTGACTGCCACTCTGCTGAGACTCAAAGTTGAGTCCTTCAGGTTTCTGCTCTGTCAGAGCTTCTGTGGGACGAGACTTGGCAGCTCTGCCATTCCGGCAGCTTCCTGAATGGCCTCCTGGTCGGCACCTCAGCTGTTCCACTTGAAAAGGGTGAAAACAAACCATCTTCCCCACTTTCAAAGTGGTTTAGGCTCCCTGATTTTATTTTTTCCACAAAAGACTAGTGTTTGGTTTAGAGTTGTTAATTAAGAAATGCCTTAGCTTTCGGATTTACTTCATTTATTCTTTGTTAAATTTCTTTAAAGTGGGATGTTTCATTGGCAAACATCAAGGGTACTGGTTACCAATTAGTACATTCCTGTCCTTAACTTTATTTTAAACCTGACCTCATGGAAGATGTCTGCCTAGCAGAAGTGAGGAGGCTAACATTCATTACTCAGCTTTGATTTTGCAGGGGTATCTGAGGCAGACAGAAAGTATTCTGTATAAAGACTGAGTCAGAACTCACATCTCAGAGCTATTTAAAGGCTTCTTCTGAAATACATTCCATTCTTACACGTGTGGAAATCGACACCTTTCTGAATAATTCCTAATTTCTCAACATAAATACTTGAACAAGTCATAAGCATAAAGGAATTGAGCCTAAACTATCAGTATAAAGCAAAGTCCAAAGAACCATGCCAGTTTCTATTAGCCTGGGATCTGGCCTCAAGGTACACAGGCAACCTCTACTGGCCTCTCTGTGATGAGTTTCTGGTAGAATGAAACCAGCAACACCTTTGGAGCCTGTTTTAATTGGCAGTACAGAACTTTTCCCAGAATCTACTTTACCTTACAATGACCCACTTGAGGAAAGGATTAAATGACCTGCAGGACTAAGGCATACCCTAGCATGCTAACACATTCTTTTCTGAAGTTCAAGGGTCTCCAGCTACATCAAAGGGATCAGTTTTTCCTAAACACATAGTAAATGTAATGCCATGCTGATTCTTTTCACTAATGAATAGTCCCCTTCCTTTTAGCAGAAATAAATCAGACAGAGCATTTGTACTGAACAGCAGTGCAAGCACTT
>JAOXNG010000057.1:38380617-38397850 GCA_028566535.1 Scolopax minor
GATTCAGTACTTTGCATTTTCTTTGTGATCATCTAATCTTACCTGCTATTCAGAAGTTCACATGGAATTAGAAGCAGATAATCACTCTCTTGAAATATTCTGCCATGGGAAGGAGTTCTATTCTTACATGAACAGATCTTGAAAAAAGAGCTGATAAGAATGGCTCTTAGATTAGAAACAGGAATGTCAAAATGGCACTACGTGACCCTGTCCTCAGTGGTCTCTGAGCCATGACTATCTATTTTATCAGGAGCAGTAAACACATGCTGCGTGTTATCTTTTACACCACAAAGCCAGCAGAGCCATTACAGATGGGCAGATTTCACTTTGTGCTGTTATTGCCCCAGCCTCTCGCTCCATTCTAAGCACAGGGTAGATTTCAGCCTTCAGTTCGTCGCATTCTCCTCCTGAAGACAATGAGATTGCACAAAGGCAAGCAGGAACAGCTTAGACTGTCAGCCCTTAAACTCCTTTCATTCTATGTTTATTCAGAGTAAGCACCATGGGACTCCGGTTTCACGCTCCAGCTTCTTTTCTAATATAAATAATGCATTAGTTATCAGTCAAACACACTAAGGCGCCACCAAAGGAGTCCTGTAGCATATTTATTGTTGCTCATCATATGGGAGTCCAGAACCAAGCTGACTGACCAGTTTGAGTTCTGACCGTTAACATAATCACAGCAAGGCAAATTTTATCAGGAATCACAGGGAGGCAGCAACAACAGATCTCTTTGATACTGCTTTTTTGTAGAAAGAGACTTTAAAGCAGGATTGCTATGAATAAAAAAAAAGAGCATGCAGTGTCTCAGTGCCCCGGCCTCTCTGAAGTCTGTGCTCCTTTCCAGGACACTATTCTCTGTCAGAAACCATGCAGCAATCAGAAATGGGTCAGGATGCCAGAATTACACTTGGCCTGAGCTGGCCAATTTCTCCTGTAACCCTTTTTAGCTAAATACAATTAACAGCCGTTTGTTTTCTCACAGCAATGCTAAATAAACGCACTTGCTTTGTTTGTTTCAGTCATTAGTGGAGCTTCTCCTCTAGACAGTTAATGTAACTAAAAGGTTTTGTTTACCCTCGCTGCATTTTCCAATGTTTCCTGTTATTCTTTAACAGCCTGAGCCAAAGAGCACCAAAGCCTGTGGAAAGCCTCCTACTGCCTTCAGTGCACTGTGCGTTGCACCTCCTAATTCCTAAGGTCACGTACACAAATCTTCATCAGAATCACGATGACTCTCAATAGGTTTCCAACTAAAAGCCCCAAATCTGAGTTTGAGGATAACATCAAGGGCCGAAGGAAACTGATTTAGGAGACATTTTAAATTTTTCCAACAGCTGTAACTGTGGCTGGTAACAGAGCATTTGAGAAATCCCAAGGATTATCATCATGCATTCCCCCGCTGGTGGGGAGAGGTGATGAAGTGGGGGCAAAAGTTTGATAGAAAATACCATGAACAGTAAAAGAATGGCTTTTTTTCAGAAAAAGGTAGAAAGAGGGTGGCAAGTGAAAGCAAAAACTATGAAAAAGTCTGAAAAAACCACATGCAGAAGTGGAAACACCATGACCTTCTATAAAGCCTCTATTTCAGATATTTCAGCTGGCTGGTAGGAAGAGCTTCTCCATAGCTTCCCTGAGAAAGCCAAATCATGGATGGATTTGCAAATCATTCCATTTGTCTGCAAATGATTGAGAGTGGGTCAAATGCCAGTTCACTTTAGAAACCAGTGACACTTAGGACTAGCAAGGCTACCCAAGACAACTGAGCTGTCACCCCAACTGCTTATTAAACTTCTGCATAATGCACAATTGATTGTGTTCCACACAATTGGCACTAACCTCAAAGTCACCATTTCTCCAAGGAACAGTAAGGCTGTCCAGCTACCAAGAAAGAAATGAGGACAGTGGTTTGTCTCTCACTTCTACAGACAGAGAAATCCAAGGGAGAGTCTTTCTTTTCCTGAAGAACCAACTCACAAACTGCTGCAACATGTAAGCTCAGCAAGACATTAACAAGGAAGAACTCCTTGGGTCACTTGCCCTACAGACCAACATGGACTCAAAGAATTGAACAAAGGGCCTTGCTACAGAAATGTCCCAAATACAGAAAGGGACAGAAGGCTGTGATCTCTCACTCCAAGTGGAAGCTCAGTGGGGCCACTAAGCTATTTACATTCTTGTCTGATTTTTTTTTTGCTGGGAAGCATGTTCTCTCTATAAATCTCTGTTTATAACAGTAGGCTCTCAGTCTGCAGAAGTTCTCTAAAAGGCTCTGTCTCTGCAAGGCAACAGTGAATTGTTGAGAGCTACAATGCAGTACCAGGAGCTGCACATCACAGCAAGGTAGGCTGCTACTAACCTTCTCAAAGACCATAGAGGAGAAGTCATTCCCTGTCACCCAGCTTGCCATGAACTTTCCCAGAGGTAACCTAGCATTAACTGCAGAGCCAGAATTAGGCACAAGATTTCTTTATAAACCCTGCTGGAGAAATATAAATGCAAAGAGAGGGCAGGATGGACAACACCATTGCATAGTGTGAGAGGGAAGGGAGAAGGGGAGCTATAATTTACCTGCTCTGGCATTTCAGTGTGGGCAGGGCGACAGTGCTCCATGAAAGCTGCTTACATGGACATGTTGTGGGCACAAATGCCATCTGTTTATCTATAAGAAGGACATAACTGAAGGACAAAATTCCTCCCCCTTCCCACTTCCTATCGGGTTTCCACAAACAGTTGAGAAGGGAGTCCCGTCTCTATAGTCCATCCAATCTCAACCACAAAGGAAGATGCTGGTATGGAAGGAGGTTATGTGGGGTGTGTGGCTGACAGCTGAGAACATTAAACACGGCCATTAAACTCAAATCAACACAGGTCACTAAGCAGAGAACGTACGTCAACAGTTCTCAGCAGCTACTGACTTGGGCTGGATTTGAACCAGCAACTTAGAAGTGGTAGACAGTATATCACATAATCAAGCCTGTGAGCCGTCCAGTCCCAAATCGAATTCAATGTTAGGAATTTTTATTAACGTTTGAAACTGAAGCTGCATCACTGGAAAGATGCCTACTTCTGAACTGGTTCAACATGTTTAACATTTCAATATAAAATGCTGATATCTTGCAAGTTACAAGGTTTGCAACCAGTTGAGAATAAAGGCAGAAGAAAGGCAGCAGTGAAATGGGGTTGCTCGTTAGAGCTGGAATTATAATAGGAACTGCAGTGCAAAATGAGGACAGTAAGTTTAAGAGAGTGACCTGGAAAGGTCTGAATTTGCAAAGCAACCCAAGAGAGGCAGAGACAGACAGAGAGGTCAGGAGGGAGTCCAAGTGAGGCATGGACGGAGGGCAAACTTGCTGGGGAAACATGCTGAGGTGAGCTGAGCTGAGCTGGGGAGGAGGCAACGAAACAGCTTGTGAAACCATCTTACAAAAACAACAGTCACTAATATCATTGGATTAATGGAAAACGGGCTTTTTCACCTTGTGCTTTTCAAACCTGTAAACACAGTCACTAAAATATAACTTATTATTTCAGAAGCTGTCAGGAGGTACTTTGAGAAGCAGTAATGAAGAGAGGGAGATGACCCTACTTAAAACATCTGAAGTAATCAAAGATGGTCATTGTGTACATAATGTTATCTAGAACAGGAGGGCTGCTAAGCTATTGGTTGGGTTGGTTTTTTTTTTAATCAGAAGAGACAACATTTAAAGGGAGCCATGACTACTGGACTCTTGTTTTCATAACCAAGTTTATGTCACTCTCCAATAATGAAGTAACCAGATATTTCATATGGTTATCTACTCATCAAGCAGCCAAGAAGTCAACAACAGCGAGTGAGAATACACGAATGCCTATAGTGAATAACAGGGTGGAAAGCTGTGGTTTATTCAGCTGCATGACAGATCCAGCCCTTTATGATATGGTTTTCATTTAAAAAGAATTAGTTCTTTTGCCATGGAATCTGGAAGGCAGCAAGTATGAGCCTGTGCCTCAAGGGACAGACAGTGCACACGAGAGACTAACATGGCAGGAACAGGCAGTGTGGCCTTTCATTTGTTCAAACATTTCATCTACAAGCTTGCTGCCCATGTGGTCCTAGACACCTGTAACAGAGCTGGCCAAACACCACTGACATCAATGACAGTCCTTTTGATGGAAGTTAGACCAGGGCCATGAAGAACAGAGTGAATCATCTTACGATCTTCTCCCCAGCAATAATATCACATGCTCACACTACTGACTGCTTTTTCCAGGGGAGATTTGCTCATGTGATTCTCCCTCAAGAAGCCTTGCCTCTTTTGCAGAGGGGCTGATTCACAGCAGGGCAGGCAGTGCCTGATGTATTCCAAGACTTTTTGGTAAGATGCAAGAATCCAGTTGCGATGCAACTGAACACTTACTGTTCTGATGGCCTGCCTCCGCTGCATCTAATTTGTAGGATGTGGGCCCAACATAACAACCTTTTCCTGAAAAATCTTCATAGTGTTTCTGGTAAGAATCAGCAGGTTCTGAGAATGCAGAGGGTAGTGCACCATTTAGCAAAAAAAGGAGTGCTCCACCAAACACAAAGTCCTAGAAAAAGCTAAAGTTGATCAATATAAGCACAAATAAGCTTGGTGAAAACTCCACCTTGAAGAGGTAGCATTACCTCAAGACAATATCCTTCTTTCTGATCTTAGTGCTCACTCCTTTCCATGTTCCACGTAGTATCTAACAGAAATCTCTAAACATGAGAGCTGTCAAACGGAGTAGCTCCAGCAGCATGCATTCTGGATCAGAAAGGACTGTGAATACACAGTGTAGTGTAAACCATTCAGTACCAACTCTCCCAGCACAGACGGGGTCCTGTCCTGGTCAGAATCCTGTCACTCTGAAGGAAGACTTTTAAAGATGCAAAGTAAGGTATGAAGCTATCAATGAAGAGATGTTGGCTACTTGTCATGAAAGGGTAGCAACCCTACGAAAAAGTATGCTCTAAGCTCTTTCCTTGCACTCCAGAAGATATAATCCACTTCTTGGACATAAAAAGCACTCTCTCATTTGCTTCAGTCTGATTTCAGAAAACAGAGAATTATTGAAGAAGGAGCACAGTGACTATGAACAAAGCAGTGGTGGGCAAAGAAAGACTGCTTATTTGTCTTTTCTAGTGAGCAGAGGCTGCTGTGCCCCATTGCTCCATCTGCAGCTCCTTGTATACAGACAGCACCCTGGTGGGTCGCACAAGTAAGATGCTGAAGGGTAACAAGCTGTTTGCTTTCAGCACTGCCTGGAGTGGGTGAGAACGAGACCTCAGAAAATGTGACATGCATTTCCTCAGAAGATGAAAAGGGAATATAAATTGTAGGGTGGAAGAAAGACAAAACCCTGGGATAGCTGGGTGGGATTTCCCACCCACCAGGGAAGACAGACAAAAGCTCAGTAAGGACGGCTGACGGGTCTGTCACTCAAAGTGTCAGCAACCCAAGGGGAAGCTCTTGCATGCAATCACTTGAGTGGCCTTTTCCAAAACTCCTGTGAAACCAGTGAAAGCCTCCAGTCAACTACATTAATGACTGAGGGTCAAACCTGAATGAAGAGATACAACATGAGACACTCTTAAAAGAAAATGCAAGGAGATGGGAGCAACAGTGGAGCATATTTGCCAAATATGTGCAACACAAGTAACCACAGATGTCCCACACTCTACACCATCAGGAAGCCACCCACTGCTGAGCGCGGAGGGAGGTGGGGCAGCCTGGGAAATGCACTGTAGGAGTCAGGAATGCTGGCTGGCTTCTCCACACAGGGAGATGAATTCTCCATTCCTGGAGGTGGGAATGAGGAGATGGCCAATATCAAAAGACAAAGAGGTGTGAAGTAACTGTAATATATATAGTTCCACCAGCATCAAGGCTTCTGAAGTCCCCAGACAAGCCAGTGGATACAGTTCCCAGAGCAGCAGAAGTTCTTTTCAGAGAAACAAATATTTTTCAGCCTCTTTCTCTTATTCTTTTTTTCTTGGTCTGTGTTGCCAGTCACTGCAGGCTTGCAGATTGAGTGCAAGAAGAAATCCATCCCATGTGACCCTCTTACACTGATTCACCAAAATAACGGGTGACTGCAGTGGGCAGTCACAAACCAGTGTGCTCTCTTTCACTGGCAAGAATTTAAAAAAAAAAAAAAAAACAAAAAAAACACTGCCTAGAAAAAATACTGCATAGGAAATGTATGATCCAATTCTATTAGTTACAATTATAATACAGCAATAGATCAGTCTGCAATAGTTCAGCTGAAGACATTTGCTATATAGACACGGCCTTGTACAGCCACTTCCACCACTCAGGAGAGCTCCCCATCCTTATGGAAACTGTTTCTGGTAATGTTCCTCCTATATCCCAGCTCCCTAAACTCTTGGGATTTTTCATAATGGTACAACTAGGAAAATAATTAATAATCCCATAACCGTCTGGTCTTAACTGTTCATAAATTAATTTAAAAGCTCAGCATGCTATCTTACTTAGTCTCACTATTTGATCAGTAGGGAGAGACAGGAACCTTGAAATTATGGCTTGGTACCAATGTAACCTGGTCTAGTGGGAAGTGTTCTTGCTTTCAGGAAAATTTTCCTGAAAATTTTCAAGTACATGGTAACAAACCATTATGATCAGATTCCTTTTGCTTTGATTTGTTTTACCTAAACAAGAAAAAAAGCAGAAAACTGAGAAAACTGTAGATGATTCTTCTCTTTTTTGGAAACCGGGGTTCAATTAAAGACATAGATGAAAAACCCTGCTGGGTTGGATCTAGTAATGGAAAGAGGCCCAGCATCTGATGTAGAGAGGATTTTGCAAATGGAAAGGGATCAGTGAAAATAAAGAAGGCCTGTTTATTTAGTTTGTCTAGTAAACACTTTTTGCTGAATTTTATTCCCCAACACAACTGTTGGCCAACAGGCAGCCAGTCTTATTCCACTACAGTGCAGCCTTCCACTGACATAACAGTAAAGGGAACCACATTTTTAGAAGCAACAATATTTCCACTGGCATTGCTGCTGCTGAGTTACTATTGAAGGCTTTTCCAAGTGACAGTCTGGGATTTAGCACCTTCCTCAGCTCTGCAGTCATTTTCACCTGAACTCAGCAGGCCAGTCAGCAGCACAGGTTACAGGCTATTGGAACCCAACTGCTAGTGGAAAAGTAAATATTTCAGCTAGATTGCTGCCCTTGTATTAAAAAATAAATAAAAAATGTATGTGGTAAATGGCACTTGCAAACCTAATATTTCCTGTGTTGGTGTATAGTGCAGAGGTTGCACAATGGAGATTTGTACTGTCCCTGTGTTTTATGTAACTGGGTGCACAAGGCAGTTGCCAGCAAAGCCAATGAAGTATGAAACCAAAACCCTTGTAGCAGGAAGCATATGCAGGATTTGCCAAATATTATGGCCCAGCTATTTAACGTGGCCTTGGCTTACTCAGCAGAATAAACCTTCAAAGACACAGCTGGCAAAGCCACAAAGCTATTGATTAAGCAAAAATTGTGTTGTCTGGGAGTTTCTAAATGACTGTCGTTCGCCTGCTTGGTGCAGTTTTATTATGTTAAGTAAAGCTGTACAAGATGCTCAAAAACAAAGAAATTAGAGGGACTGCAAGAGAATGTTGTTTCACTAGGGATTACACAGAAATCCTTCACAAAGCGTAGAGTACAACCATAGAAACCCTTGGCCAGAACCACACTAATGCTTGCCACAGGAGTCCAGAAAGCAATGGGAGGTGGACATTCCCACGCCCAGTTCCAACGTGGGTACATTCCAAAACAGTAAATAAACTATCAAACTTGGAAGATCCAAGGGTGAGAAAAGAAGTGTATGATAGAGGGAAAGTACCCCACGGTCGGGTTCAGTAACCGCACCTGTAAATATCTTGCAGTTTTACATACAACCTATTATCATACATTTTACATACCAGCCCTATTATCCAGATTATGGCACATAATACTACTAGAACCTCTCTATTTCTCCTTCCCAAACCTTTTCTTCTCTATATGATTTCTGTATGTGATTTTTCTTTATGTGACTTTTCTCCATGTGATATACTGTCAATGCAAAACTAGCTTGTCCAGACAAGGTTAATACAGCAGGGATATTCTACTTCTGGGATTCAAATTGACTTACTTGGGTATCCTGTCCTGTATTGCGTTGGGCAAACATACCTTGTGGTTAGTGGTGCTCCATCACTGCCTCTTCCTCAGGTCAAACCATCCATGCCCAAAGAAGTCTCCTTTGATTTTTATTTTTTTAATTCATTTACCTCCGTTTAGATCTATATCTGTCTTTGATCTTTTCCTTTTGACTAATGTAGGACGCAGTTTTCAGAAAGCTATTATCAAGCTAATATCAAGCTACTTAGGTACATAATAACTTTTTTGGTCTAAAACAGACCTCTCAGTATTGTTACCAAAAGTGGAAGAAGCACCTCCTGAGATTTTAGGCTATACCTACTTCTCTCTCTAAACCAGAATATGTTATTAAAGAATATATGGTGAAATGCTGTTCCAGTATGTCCTTTTGGAGTTGCAACTTAACTGTGAAAATGTGCTTGCAATTATCTGTGGAAGAAGAATGAAACCTGGGAGGAGGGGAATTAGAAAAGGGAGCCTGGGAACAGAGAGAGACATTCCACAACAGATTTACAACACAAATGGCAGAAAATAAAATTAGCAACTCCAGGGTGGGTACAGACTGTTGCCAGCATTTTTGGCCAGCCTCAGGGTACATCTACACGGCAGTCAGTCACTCCCAGGAATCCTGTGACTGAAATATACAGGGACAGTGACATACTCCTGTGAGACTCAAAATGGAGAGTGCTGGTACTAGTGGAGCATAACTGAGGCAGTAACTGCCCGTAACAAACTGCCCAGCTGCTCGGGAAGTCTTGGTACAGCAACACAGTACCTGACCTTGCTAGAGTAAAGCTTGCACGGGATCCCCTCTGGCTCCAGTCCTCCCTGTGATCCAACTGACCTGGATTTTCAAGCCCTACAAATGTAGATAGATGAATTCCAGCACATTGTCTTTTGGCAGTATGGTTAAAACAGCCACACAGGGTTTTAGAAAGGCACAGAGGGAACTGCACACCACAGGTCTCCAACACAAGACAGAGTCTACATCCAGACTGCCAGCAATGCCACTGGAGAGACATATCCAGTGACAAGACAGATCCTGTCAGCCACAGGCTGCATTCCTCAGCCATCACATAAATGGATAGTACCCTACAGGCCTACAGAATGGGCAGCTCTTTGCAAGGTCTCTATAGTAAAACATTCATGCACAGGAGTGAACATGATGCCTGGGGGCATGTGGTAAACTAGAGTCTTTAATACTATCCTATACAGAGAAGTTTGGCCTTAAAATTGAAGTTGTCCAGATAACCCTGAAACTGGGCCTTCAGTGCTTCTACATATTTGATTCTGCAACTTTAGTAATGTTGCTTTTAATGCCTTTTGGGAGGTAAGAAGTAATCTGGGGACACATTGCTTCCTGGCAATTAATACATGTACTTTTGAAATAGCAATGAAGAAAAACATTCCACAGAAATTCAGGTCAGGCAGAACCTGCCTGATAAATGTAGGACTAACTCATGCCTCTGCTGCACTTCAAACCACAGTTGCAAGGTCTGCCTTCTTCTCCGTGACTGATCTCGCTGTCAGCACCATAACACACTAGGATCCTACTGGTTGTTTTGCTCATACTCCTAAAACCAGTTCTTTACAAATGCTATGAAGAAATCCTTGCATTTGCCATCATTACAATATGGACGGTCAAAAGAGCAACACAGAGCAGAAAAAAAAACCCAGATGGGAGCTTTTCTGAAAAATAGTGTTTAAAGTTAGCCAGGATATGAACTACACTCGGTAGAGCTGTGTGTTCAAGACTATACTATGGTGAGCTGCTCTAAAAAAGACAGAGAGGGGGTTTGGGATTTTCTTTTTCTTTCAAAATAGATTCTCTGCTCCCACATTCCCCACCTAAATATTATAATCCTGGGATAAAATGTGAGCATTTGTAGCAAAGGTCCCTCCATTTTTATATTGTTTCCAGAACCACTCCCTTTGCACCTTACCATGATTGGGCTGGCTGGCTCCATTGCCACCAGCACTGCACTGACTGGAATCACAAAATAAACTGCTGAAGAGAAAGGCACAGTTTTACATCAGCACAGTGTGTGCTCTGCACCATTACCTGACTGCTCAGGTCAGTCTCCCATTTACTCTGGTGGCCATCAGCTTTCACGTGAAACTTTTCATTTTAAAAATGCATTATGACCAAATCTTTATAAGTTGCAGGGCAGAGGAGGAGGAGGACTGTTAATTTTCTGTTTGGTTCTTGGTAATTAAGCTTGTCTGCCTGCACCACACTGACCTGCCTTTGCCAGTATAGGTTGTCACAGGACATTATTCTGTACCTCTTGGATCTGCTCAAGACACATTCTCCCTCAGCCTGTGATATTTTCACATTCTGCTTTACAATTTTTGCATGACAGAAGCTCTCTGCTGGGTGCTGCACTACCACATCAGGGAGGTAAGTTTATTCACTAGTCTAGTAGAATAAATAAGAGGCCACAAAGGGAACATCCAGAGAGTGCTTTTCCCTTACCTGCAACACACTATTGCTTGAGACACACCTCAAAGGCCATACTTAATTATGCAGCAAATAATTATGCACCCTTTTAACCAAGCTACATCTATGAAGGCTTAAAGGCTAAAAGAAATAATCACACTGGAGAGAAATCTGCCAGTTCTAAACTTTTCTCTTGGCAGATGCCAAATCCAGAGCTCTTTGGTTTGTGCACTATAGGCTTTTTACCTTTGGACTCGTTTTTGTCCTCATCTGTTTCAGCTTCAAGTTTGAGGCCATGTGGTTTCAGGCTGTTGGCAAAGACTGCATCTTGCTTATTGTCAGTTGATTTTGATTCACTTTCTTAAGGGCATCTGACACGGTGTGGCTTCCAGCCATACCACCTCCAGCTATTCTCTCACCATCAAGGCAGTGCCAGGTTCTGCTAGCTCATGAATGGGAATCTTCCCTACCCACCCAAGCCCTCCCCCCATCCCACAACAGGAAAGCCAAGGCTGTTGAAAGAAACAGGAATGGCAACAAAGCTGGCATTGTTGTGCGGAAAAACCACTGGCTACAGCTCACCCACTTCATTTAGGGGATAACGGATATAAGGATGAATCCCAGCTTTTGTTTAGAAAACATATTTGCCTTTTTCTTTGGAGAATGACTTGAAAATGGCAACAATGTCAATGCTGTAGGCAAAACCAGAACTGGGGTGGGGGGGAGTAGCACTATTTTTCTGAAAGTCACAGTTGTTCAGGGTGGTCTTTGGGGTATGAATCTCAGATCAACTTCACACTGGTGCATTTCATGGGGAAGGAGGGAGGGACCATTCAGGATCCTGTTGATAACAGTAGGGCATTTTCAAGCCCTTACTGATAGAGTTGCCCTGCTAGCCTGAAGAAAAAGGAGAGTAAGGGAGTGTTGAGCATATTAAGCTGTTTATACTACAAAGACCTTGGACTTACAATTTTTAAGACTTCAGAGACCACTGTGATCATTGTGTCTTGCCTTTTGTGTAGGTCAGACACTGTACTCCACCCAGCAATCCCTGGATAAAAAACAACTAACTGTGGTTACACTGAAGCGCGTTATTTTAAGAGACATCCACTACTGACCATGCTGAATGAAGGAACAAGGCCTGAGGAGGGACCTGCCTTGTATGGTGAGAAGTTTCATTTGCAGCCACATGACATACTCAGTGGTCTCTATTCTCCCTACAGCCTTTTTTGTAACAGCAAAATTCTTCTCCTGGACTCTTTATAGGAAAAATAGTACCTAAATACAGATGGATGATCCCTTTCTGTCCATGGACCACAATTATCACTCCAGATTTGAAGATATAAATACAACAGATAAAAGTTATATCACTCATCTCATCATCCAGCACAACTCTATAGGTTAAACCTGAAGATGAACTTTTATAGGACCTATAAGCATCATCCTAATGGACCCATTTAATGATGTCTCCATGTTTTCACAGTGCAGCTGTCCGTAATAGTGTTTTTTTGCAGTGAGTCCAAATGTCATTAGTGGCAGATTAGGAATCTGACACATCAATTAGTAATCCATTCACTTTTTCCAAAGTCTACATCAGAAACCATCTGAATGCCAAACTGGACTTGTGATCTCCACATACATGTTAGTCTTAGGGCAAGAAGTAATAAATCTCAGCTTTTCTACATTCATAAGGAAATTAGCCTTCAACAAAGCTCACAGTTACAGCTCTCCAGAATTTATATTTTTTCTAATACAGATGTAAGTTTTTGTTGGATTTTTTTTTTTAAATTAAGAAACTTGCATCTAGTTTTCCTTAGTTTTCATTTTTTAAACCTGAAGCTTGTGTCAGCTTGTCTTCATCTCTGCAATGTATTTCCTTACATTTTACAGTCACTTAAAAACTAGAAGTTTGTAGGTAAAGCATGAAAACAATCCTTCTATTTGCACAAGAACATGCTGAAACAGGACTGCTCAGAGCGTCATGTTGCAGTTCAAAAACAGAGGTCTGTAAAGTAAAGAGAGGTCTGACATCTAGTAAGGTCAATGAAAAGACTCCTGTTGACTTCAAGGCCAGATAGGCACCAGTAAATTGACCAGACTTTGAAATAAGTAACTGGGTCACTGGTGGATGACAGTATACAAGGATGATTTTGATGCTCAGATTGGGTAAGGAGAGACAGATTGCATTTTTTCTCCTCTCTTTTGACTTGGCACACTGGAGTTTGATTCTGCATGGTTACGGCCGGGCTGAAGCAAGGGAAGATGTGGCAGAAGGGCTGAGAGCTTGCTCCAGTGTGTGATAGATAATTGCAAGTCATTGTGAAACAGGCTAACCTGGAACTTGTCCCCAGAACACCTGTGGCAGCAGAATCCTGCCAGCAGCTTCTCTAACTTAATCCAGCTGGCTCCTTTGGTTGGAGCCTTCCTGATTCACTTGCCAGCTCAGAGCTACATTCCCCAAGCACCTTAGACCTCTAGATTAGATTGGCTCTTACAGACCCTCCAAGCCCCTCCAGTACTCAGGTATTCTTCCCTGACCCTATCCTAGGCTCTTCTCTCTCAGTAAAGTGGCTTCTAAAGCAGCTCTGATAGAAAATGCAGTCTCCTTTGTCATTTGTCCTTCACTTGAATCCTCATTTAAGCTCTCCATCTCTCCCCATAATTGAATCTATGACTCTCCTGAAGCAGAAGAGTCTCTGCACAATAGCACACTCACTATCCAAATCCTCCAGGGTACCAAACCCAAGCCACCCTCTGTCAACCCCTTTAGACATCTCTTGGAAACAGTTTTCCAAGATGGAGGCTAAGAAAGAAATCCAGCAGCGAAAGGACATTAAATGGAGTTTGCTATTTTCTGCAGAGGTGGAGAGCTGTATCCGAAAGCATTATATTCCCTATTTATGTTGTGGATTTTTTGCAAGGCATTATTAGAAGGAAGCTTGACAGCTCTGCTGGGAAACTTGGCAAACACCAGGGTAGACCAGTCTCACTCTTTTACACAGCTGGATTTTCTGCAGCTCAAGTATTTTTCCCTCCTGCTCTTGGCCCATCCAAAGATGAGTGCTGAATTTCCCTTAACATTACCCACAGGTTAATTTGTTATTAAGTTTAGGCTCAGTTTAACATCTTGGCATGCAATTTAAATAAAATCAAAACCAAATGTCCTTCATTTCTGCTGAAACCACCCTCGGTTTGGCTCAGCTGCCTTTGGTGTCACTGGAGGGTGAACAGGAGATTCATTTTCGTCTTGTCATTTTTGGTAGTAACCTAAATATCCTCCATGCAACTTTGAAATACATTGCCATAAAGTAATTATTTGTCATAGAATGAGATTGGCCAGAATCTGAACATGATACACGGGCTCTGACTTAGCTGTCAAGTACTTGTTACTGTAGGAAAGGAAGATAAAGCAGACACCTAAACAGTAGGAGTCCTGAAGGGTGCAGACAAAGCTTATGCACAACTTCTTCCTAAAGGAACAACAGTGGGATTTCCCACCTTCCATCCAGAGGAGGCTAAAGGAAGGAAGATTTGAAAATCCCATAGGTACAGCCCTTGTCCCTGTATAAATTTGTTCCTGGTCTAATTATATACCTTACATAGTCTAACTGTGACACAGAGCAACCAGAGTGATGTCAATGGAAAGGGAAAAAAGCTCGTAAGTATTATGAGTAAGTGCATGTTAGACTGAGCCTGGAAAGCAGTGAATGCAGATGCTGACCTTTGGGTTAACTCATTAACTGCACTAAGACAATGCAGGTGACTCTTCCAGTCAATTTTGTTTTCTTCTGTCCATGGGATATTTACAGGCAGCTTCAAAAATTCTTCAAAGACACCTGCAGAAAGTACCTGGTAACTTCATTCTGCACATTTCTGTCTGACTAGGAATTGTCATCTTATTTGGTGTTTTTTCCAGTCGGTGTTCAAAGTGTGTTAGTTAGCTGTGATTGAACCGATAAATTGAGTTACATGATTTTGTTCTGTTGATCAAATAATACTGCCCAAGAGCATTTCCAAAATACTGTTGTTTACAATTTCAGATGCAGTAGGTTACTTCACATGGAGAGGTGAAGCCACTATCACAGTACTTAACTATTAAAATCCTTGATGTAGATACCTTCAGAGTGTCAGAACTTCAAAGAAAATTTAGCAAGTTCAAAGATTTTTTAAGTTGAAGTGATTTTTGTGGACATGTTACAGTATAAACAAAACCAGAATTTGTCCATAACTATTGCCATCAATCATTTAAGAGAATGAGGCATCCTTGTGTTACTTGAAATCAAAGCACAGAGTGTAAAATAGGGGAGGAACAAATAGACAGATGTGTGTGCTGAATGGAATATTTACATAAGCCTCCTAAAAATTAAGTTATTTATCAATCTGCTAGATTTATGAAATCACAACAAACATGCCACATTACTAATTGCACTTGTATGGCTTCAAATAAAAGTATGCTACAGTGGCAACAGTGAAGAAAGAGACAGGACAAGTTCTTACTTGTGTCCAAGTTCATGTGCAATTGTAAATGCCAGGTTGAGACCGTTGTCCTCAGCAAGAACACACTTTCTCTTCGCGCTGCAGACACCTCCCAGGTAAGCAATTCCTGCAACAAAGACACAGAGAATCTTCCCATCAGAATCAGTGAAACAGCTCATTCGCTCAAAGCACATAACAGTAACTCAAGCAAAATAATAAAAATGTGCCTGGTAGGAAAAACATCAGAGTAGTTTGCACATAAAGTCATGTGAGTATTTTGCTCAACATCCTGTTGAAAAAATCAGTCTAGAATTTTGTCAGACAGGAAACAAGTTAATCACACTCATCTTCACTGCTTTCATTGGAAAATATATTTCACTGTCCATAAAGACTCAAAAATTCATCTCAGCTTGTCTATTAGTGCCCTGCACTACAATGTTAGAAGATGCAGTGAAGTAGCCTTAACAAGCATTTAAATGGAGTTCTCCAGATTTATGGAATAAAGCTGGGGAAAGGAATAAAACAAAAAAAGCAGAGACTCTCTGAAAAGATCTTACATTTTCCCATATTAGAAGGCAAGAGTGGCTTTCTAGACTCGAAAGAGCTGGCAAACTCCTGATGGTGAGTCACAAAGCCAATGTAGGTGGCAGAAGTCTACTTTGACTTAGTGGAATTTAGGATTTGATCCCATGTACAATTCAACAGTACTTTCCAGGCCTGTTTGTGTGGGCACCACAAATGGTTGTAGGCTGAAGTAATGAAGGAACTAAACTTCTGCTATGGAAAAACAATAGTCCTCATATGCCCTTCCTGCATCCAGACTGTCCTCTCTAGAAAGTGCCCTTGTACTTGGAAATGTTGTGATGGCATCACAGGCCACACAGAGGACAAGCTGCTGCTGAGATTTTGTTTCATCTGCCACCTAGAAACCACAGCTAAACCACGGGGACTTGTGCTCACAGATTAAAGACAGAGCCTAAGGATGACTCTATACAAGTCCTCCACTGCTAAACAAGGACATCTCCAAAGCGTCACAGAGAGTTCAAGCCTGCACACAAAACAAGATCTCCAGGTCACATGCAGCAACCTAAATGCTGAGCTCATCCGCCACTTCAGACATCCTTCTGCCATGCTGCAAGAAGGGGAAGGGTAAACACCATCCACAAATGTCTATCAGTTTTTTCACAGCAGATATATTTGCTTATACTTAACAGAAACCTCACTGTAAAACTGTTCTCACAGAGGCGTAGCCAGGATCTAGGTGCTTTTAATGAGTAGGCCACAATCATGCAATGGAGACGTGATCTTTTTTGGTATTTTTCCCTTCTGGCAGAGTTGACAAAGCTGTGTTTATCAGGGGGCAAATGGTGTAAAACTTTAGACCTGAAAGAACTGCAGTTCTGGTCTTTTATGAGTTTTGACAATAATATGGATATGTATATTTGCTGCCATGGGGATTCTATATGCAATGAAGGGATGGGCAATAGCCTTTTAATTCAGCACTAGCAGCAGAGCAAAGGCAATGCAGAAATCAGACACTAACATTTGCTTATTTTAAAAGTGCTGACTGTGGAAGGCCAGATTCATACCACATGCCAAAAATGAAATCAAGATTTAGACTTTTAAAATCAAGGATCATAGAAGGCTGGATTTCAGCACTATTCTTAAACTGACTTGTTTTTTTTACTCACAGAACATTCATAAAGATGTAAAGGACCTGTTCAGGAAGTAATAAGTTACTTTGAGAAGGAGTTTGCAACCTCAGTCCCCAGACCTGATGGCCTAATGAACAGGACATAGAATAAAATCTCAGCTGTAGGTGTCTGCAGTGTGTCCTGGGCTATGAACATACCTTCTGTTTCTTTTAAAGGTCACAAAACATTTCTGGTTGGTTTCTGAAATGAAAGTAGATATTTCTCCTGATTTATATTTGCTAACATGCACCCCTATGGTGACTTACAAATAATGATACCCTCGCCAATAACAGCCTTTTGGTTCCAACTCTACTGGGGATAGCAATTTCTGGGAATACTTTTAGTGGGAGGAAAATATTGTTTAGGAAAATGATGGTTTATTGTAAAGCCAATAGCAGAAGGTCTGAGATTAGGAGGAATTGCAAGATTTTTGTTAAAGGGAAGCAATGAACTGAATATTTGAGTCA
>JAOXNG010000057.1:38417021-38429882 GCA_028566535.1 Scolopax minor
GACAGGAGGAGAAGAAAAACCTCAGAGATTTCTCAATTATAAATGCATCAGCTTTCTTAAACAATATGTGGCTGCAGTCTGCAGCAAAGTGACCAGGCTGGAACACATAAACAGAGGTAAAAATAAAGACCCAGGCAGTGGAAAGAAGAAACACAAACCTCTGGCCTGTTGAAGGGTTGAATCATTGTTTTACTGACCTGAAGCCGTGGTTGTGCTCAGAGAACCTGGGAAGGTCTGAAGGAAAGGTAAGCATTGCCTCCAGCTGAGGGGCCTGGACTGAGACTCAAGAGTTGCAGCTTTGCCTCCAGCCAGCCCTGACCCTTGGCATGTCCCATCGCATCTCTAGGCTTCGTTTCCTCACTCAGTACAATGGGGATAACAGTTCTGATCTCTTTGGTAAAGAGCTTTGAATTTGACTGAAAAAAAGACCTATTTACAAATTCATTTCCTTCTCCTCTCAAGGAATCCTGTTTTACAAAAAAAAAAAAAAAATGCAAAGAACTCTATGGCACAGCCCTATCAGGGAGGCACCATGAGTTAATGGGTAAGGCATTGGATTGGAAGTCAGGGTGTGCAAAACTGTTCCCTGCTCTTGGATAAGAAACAACGAGAAAATGCTTTTATGACTCCTGTGTTTTCCCTGTCCACCTGGGTCTGAAAGGATGTCATCACAGAAAATCCTGCTTTCTGCTGCAGAGAATCTTGGGTTGGAATTTCTAGTACAGATAACAGTAGCAAGCAATGGGTTATTTATAGCATAATGAGAGCAGGTTTGACACTGTAGAAAACAAACATTATTTCTCTTTTCCCAGCCTTATATCGTAACAGAGTAGGAAGCAGGATGAGCTTAGAAAGCAGAAGAGATGATTTTACTTGTTTAATGTTCATTCTTGTGAGAATCCCGTAGAGGAAAAAAAAACCTCAGCAAAGGGAAGTGATGGAGCTTGGGTGTGAAGCTGGCAAAGCAGTGCAGAAAGCATGTCAAACCTGCAAGTCTCCATTTACACGGATGAGGTGAGAGACAACAGCAGAAATACTGTAAACCCCAAAAGACAGAAATGGTCTGTCCATGGGCCCAGCATAACAAGATTGTTCTGCTCACGTCTGCCTCAAAGGCTTCTCAGCTTCACACACACAGTAGCAAGGAGCAGTTCCAGAGCTTTTCTTGACAGTTGTTTGGCAGTGTGTGTTTCGCTGGACATCAATTAGGCTTCTGCCTTCAGCTTGTCTGTTTGCAAATACAATGACCACTTTCAGAGATAAACAGCAGAGATGACTTTAAATTGCGATTAAATGGTCCTTTGCCATAAGCACAGCCTTGGTTCTTAGGCAACGTTCCATAAGTCATCCCCAATTTAAAAAATAATCAAGGCAGAAAACTGTCTAGGAGATAAAACTCTAATTCAGAAGTTATAGCACAGTATATTCAGGTGAACAAAAAACCATAAGAACTGCCTGTCACACAAAAGAAAAAGAAATATTTAAAATCTGTTTCTGATTGTTTTTAACTGCAAGCTAGCAGAAAAATCTACTGTATTTCCTCTGAGGGACACTACCACGTCAAGTCATTGGGAACTGTTAGTTAAAGCAGTAACAACAAGTGCTTTTCCCCACAATGATTGCAGGTCAAAGCCCCAGACCTAGGAAGGGGGTGAGCAGTAAAAAAAGATGGAGAAGGGAACATCTTATGCAGGTATCTGCCCTTTGAGCTGGGAGACTGAAATTCCCAGGTGCTTTGTGTACATGTCTCTATAATTTCACACAGACATAAATGGCCCTGGAGTGGAATGCAGTACATGTTTGCACCCGTACCAGTCACACTGCACAATGATTTAGTGCATAAAGTGAGCTATGACATGGAGCTGAAATGAAAGAATAAAGTCAGAGTATCTGAATAAATATCAACAAAGTCACAGCAAATATTTTCCCTCATGACATGCTCCTTTTAATAAAGGCAACAGAAAGGAGCTTAGTTACACACCAATTTGACATTAGGCTAGGATTTGGTTTGGAGTCATAGATGCCTGATGGGAAAGTATCATAGCACAGTTCTTGTAGCCAGTGAGTTTTCCAAAGATATCTTTCATTCAAGTAGTAATCAGCACCCACCATGGCCTGAAGGATCTTTACTCAGAAATAGACTCCTGGTAAAGAAATGCTATGGTTCCTTTCCACGGCATTTTAGAGAGTTGCTCTGTTGTATTTATCAAAACACATTATCATGAAGTATTAATAAAACCAGGGGAGAAAGTAAAGGTGTTGAGCTAAGATGAGCTTAAACATCCTGCACCACTTTTGGGGCAAGTCACAATAAGGAAGAGAAAAGCTCTGGCATAAAGCCTGCCTGGAAGGTCTGAGTGAGCAACGAGAAAAATCAAGACTTAAGACCAGCAAAAATACTCTAACAAACAAAAGCAGGGTGGTAAGCTGGTGAGAAAATTTTGGACATGCTGTCTTCCAGTTGACAAAGACTATGTATGCATTTCAGCAAGCCAGCTTAAATATCTATGATCATTAATTATCAATAGCAGCTTGATGGTGGAGGAAATGAAAGGCCAGGTACAGAGCAGGAAGCGTGTTATTCCTCCCTGCTGACAGTGTTTAGTTCCAAGTCGCTGAGAACAAGCGAGCTTCAAACACACACCACAACTGGGAGGCCCATTGTTTTATCTTGTGGGATGGGTGCTTACTAAGCAGACAGACAGACAGATAAATAATTGGAAAATAAGAGTGCTTAAAACACATTTTGGGGCTACAAAAGGAGAATGATGTATGGAGAAGAACTAATAAGGAGGAGAAGAACAAAGTGTAGTAAATGTAGGGAAATTCCATGACCTCAGTGGGCAAGCCATGTGGTTAGAGTGATGGAAGACAGAGCATCCAGGCCTCTCCAGGGAGAGCAGCCTCTTGGTGTCCAGGCCCAGCTGAACAAAGAGAAGACGAAGGAGCAAAATTGAGCAAGAGCTTCTAAGAGCTCTGAATTACCACCAAAGAGAAATAGACCCTTGGGAAAAAGGCAAGAGAAGGGGGTTAATCATGAGAGCAACCGAAGGTCTGTGACACTTCAGAGCTAGGGACTGCAGACAGAGGGAAGAAGGAACAATGACAAACATACATAAAAGCTGTCACTAACCTCTCCTCCAGTAAACACTTTCATTTATTTTAATTAAACAAATTAATTCTTGCCCCCAAGACATGAATCAACAGAGAGAAGATGAAGAAAAAACGTTGACATAACTAGAAATTCAGTTGACGGCACTCACAAATTAACAAATTTTAAGAACAGAACAGACTGATCAATCATCTCTTTCCTACAAAAAGACCTTGCAACAGGACCATAAAAGCTCTGAACTAAGGACAGTATCTTGTGTTTGGTTACTGTGTCTCTGCCAGAAAGACGGTAATTTTTCATCTAAGGAGACCAAGAATCCACCACTGCCCTTAGTATATTGAATGAATAAAGGCAAACCTAAACAAGACTATTGAGCTGCAAAACAAACCCAAAGGCAAATAAAATTCAAATGCTCTATTTTCTGTAACAATAAAAAAAGAGACAATAAGTCTCCATAAAATAATATCAGCACTTCACTCAACCAACTACTCCACACACATTTTAAGTTTTCATATAAGTCAATGGTAAAGTTGATGTGTTTAACAATAAACAAGTAGCCCATTAAAACTGGCAAGCCCACCTTTTTATTTTTACAGACTGGATGGAGGGGATATATGTGTAAATATGGCCTTTGTATTTTCCATTGCACTTTTCTTTCCAAAAGCAGACTGGTCAGCTTCACTGTGGTTTCTACTGGGTTTCGTTTTCTGGCTCTCACTCGTTTTTTTTTTTGTAAGATTTTTATATATTTCAGAGATTTTGAAAGCTCACATAGCTTAATAGACATATCAACTGATTTTCAGAAAGTACAAGGCACCAACCTCAGGATATCAGGCTTTCCAAAGATGTCTCAGGTAGCCCAAACCAACTAGTTTCTCTAGAAGAAACCCCAGCCGTTTTTTTGACAGAGGCCCAAAGAAGGGTTTGCGTGTCTCAGACAACATATAAAAACAGGACAAGGATCCTGACCCCACTGAAATCACTAACAAAACTCTCACTGAGTCCAGTGTAAGCAGGATTTTCCTCTGGTCTTTAGCTGTGAGCCTGCAAACAGCTGTGCACACACAAAGCAGCCTGGCTGAAGCCATGTCCCTGAAACAAGAAAGAAGGAAAAGCACACGCAGGACAGTGAAGTGAGGAAGAGCAAGGGTTACGGCAGCAGGAATTCCTGATTACTTGAGTCGCTGTGCTCATCCCAGGGCTTCTATTAAAATTTATGCAATCTTATATTACACTCACTTGGCACGCAATTTTTTAGTGGGAATTTGGAAGAAGAGAGATTGCTAGCTGGTGAAAAGAAATTGGAAGGCCGTTGTGGGTAGGGTGGGGCCTGAGAGATGGTAGTGATGAATATGCCCAATAGCACAGTTCTGCACTGTCTGGGTTGTGCAGCCAAGCATTTATTCCCTAGCAACCAAAAGGCAAGGGAAAAAGTCTTCCACTGCACTGTACCATGGCTCCATGGGGTTTCATAAAGCCAGCAGCCTGACTCTCCCTTGCCCTAAACAGCCACAAGTGACATAAAAAATTGCAACACTGTGAGGTCCTTTTCTTTCACAAACAGCAAATCAACTTGACAGTATTTCTTTAAGGGACATTTTAACCTACAGTAAGTTCACTTTAATGTATTAAAGTGTGTTTGACTTTGGTCCGAGGGACAGTCCCAGCAAGGCTTTTGCTAAAGCCAGGCACTGCTTCTCTAATGAATTGTTTTAAGCAGCAGGTATTTCTATTTATTCTGGCATCAAATAAAAACCCGCCCTGGAATATACAGAAACATTCAACACGAACCACTATGGAAAATGTTTTTAATGTGAGAATTCCTTTTCTTTTCCACTCACAGCAAACCAGCTAGTCTTTTCCCTTTCCTTGGGGATTAATGCTCTGTTGTGACACTGTTAGGGGACTGGAATCAGTACTACATAGGAAAGAAGATTTAAATTAACACTACCCGGTACAGGCAGGACCAACCCAAATTGTCACTTGCTGTGGACAGGAGGCCACCCAACAAGCAAGCAAACAGCCAAGGCAAAGGTAAAAATGTGCTGCCCTTTATTCAGGTGTTTTACATGGAATAAAAAAGGATCAAATCTACTTGGAGACATAGACCGACGTCTCTTTTGCAATACCTGGACATAATTTGAAATGCTTTGCTATGATAAACTCATAATAAGAAAGCAGGGTGTGGCTACAAAGGGAGGGACTTTGGCTAATAGCACAACAATACACAGCTCTCTATGACAGCACTTTTCACCTTCAAAAGAAAGAAAGGACTAAGGTATGAACACACAGGGACAGCAAAAGGATGTCATCTCTGGAGTCACCCAGCAGCGCAGCACACAAAACCAAAACCCGATTTCCCTATCCACATATCAGCTTCTTGAGTCTTCCAAACAAAGGACAGAAATTATGGAATGGCTTATAATATTCAGGACTCTCAACAAGTTATCTTTCAGCCCTTTAATTAAAGCCAGCCAGGAGATGGGAATGTTTTTCACAAAACATTTATTCACTTGTGGAAACAGTCTGGAAAACTATGTTTCTCAATCACCTCCGCTCCGATGCTCGGTTTTCTCCAGGCAGCTATTCCTTCAACCAAGCCTGCCCATCTGCAGCACATACACTATACTCTGCTTTCTTTTCCCCAACATCAAGCCACAGAAAAATCACATGTGACTGCAGCAGAGGTAAAGACATTTTTTTAACCAGGGCAATTTAAGGATATTTAACACACATTCTCGTTTTCCATTTCCCAATTCCACAGTGCCCCCACTTTTATTATTAGCTGAATAAAGGGAAGCTTCAGCTTGGATCTGGGGTAACATGTACACTGAGGAACCAAGGCCAAGCTTTGCCTTGAAATATGCAGGATCATTCCTAACTAACCGTAAAGCTGCTTATTTGGCACTAGCAGTGGAAACATTGAACGAAAGGGGCATTCTCAATCTGCTTATGTCACAGAAAGGTTGGATTCTGACAACGTGCAAGGCTCCAAGCTGCAGCCTGATATTAATAGCGAGACATTAAACTCTCAATTTGGCTGGCTTAGAGGCAGCTCAATTGGAACAAAGATTTTTCTGCAGGAAACGGCAGATCTGGTTAGAGTCACATCACGAGAGATGAGTCTGAAGCAGCAGCAGACTGCAAACTTTTTTTTGACTGCTGTGTGATGAGTCTGTGCCACACAAAGCACAGCTTCCCTGCTCCAATTGCAGAGCATCTCGGTGGTCCTGCAACCAATTGTTGCAAATATACTGCACACACACATATTGATTGCCTTCTGTCCACCTCCTCTTCAATTCTTTCCTTCTAAGGGCTAACTTGCACAACCGAGTGGGGCAATAAGCATTAGCAAACTAATTCTTAAACAAGTGGGGTTCTGTTTCGTGATGCAGCCATTAGGGTATCACCCCACAAAGACATACCTACATATTTTCACCATTTTTGAGCTTGTTTCAGCCATTATGTAACCTTCCACGCTACCTTGGCAGCCGGGCCAAGAAAATTTGAACAAAGTCCCCAGAGCAACTGGTTTCAGTGAGGGGCCCCTGCCAGAACACAAATACAAACCTCCTGCTGCTGTTTTCTCTCGGTGTCTGCATGACAGACAAAGGTTCCAGACAGGTTTTTCAATATGGATCTTTTTGAGCACAAATGAACACCTCTTATAAGCCATTTAAACTTCATAATCCCACTTCCGAACAACAGCTGGGTCTCAATACTTCCACCAGGGAAAATTTTACTTCCCTATTTCTAACAATGTAAAGAAAATCAAGGCACTGTCACTAAAAAAACCTGTTGACTGCAGTATTCTGAGTCCTCTTATTCCAGTACACTTCATCTAATAGATTCTTTATAGTCTCTTAAACATGACTAAGCAACACCAGATTCTGGACTTGTATTGCATCATATACTCAAGGACATCACATTGCTTTATATGAAAAGTTCTTAAGCCGTGCAATCTCTTGTAGCTTTGCACTCAAAATCCTCATTTCACAGAGGTAGACAGAAGCATTCAGAATGTCACTTGCCAAATGTCACACAATGAGTCAATGCCAGAGCTGGGAATAGAAATCAGGAGTCTAGAGTCCAGATTCTCTGCCTTTTATAGAGCAGGAACCTCAGTCTCTTAGTTTAGGAGAGTGCCAGCTCACCACAAAGATATTTCTTCCTTTACAGGATGGCAGTGTACCACACTGCAATGGCCACCCTCATCCATAAGCAGGTATAAAAACACATATGCATCTGCTGAGACCGTGTTCTTCATATATAAAAGCAAACTATAAGGCAAGAAATGAAAGCAAGTTGCTGTTAGAGAGAATTTTGAGGAGTGCTATAACTTTAGCACCCCTGACAAGACCAAAGGTGATGTCACTCTTTGGGCTAACTTCTTGCTTCTGCAGGCAGTATTGATGATTTGGAGGGATGACCTGTGGGAGCTGGAGTGAGGAATAGGAACTTGGCAACAATAGAGACTGCAGAAACATCAATTACTCCATTCTTCATAAGCCAGGAGAGTATAGCAAAAGGCATCAGCCTACTTTGATTACTGCACTCATATTAAGTCCAATTAAGTGCTACATTGCTATCTTTTAACCCATATATATGTGTGTGTATACACACACACGGAGAGGGCACGGAATGGTGGCTACTAAAACCTATTTCTCTGTAATCAACACCTATTTTTCCCTTTTCTGACCAAGGAGGAAAACTGAAGAATCTTTCACACAGTTAAAATTTAGTACTGCTAACACTAACCACTTTATCAACCATGCCACACAAGCATATTCCTTTAATCATTCCTTCTCTGCTGTGGCACATATGCAGATGACACCAGGCCAAATTCCCTTCTGGTCTAACATCTGTAATATGAATGGATTACATAGGGACTAACTTTCATCAGCAAAGAAAAATCATATAGTTATATCAGAAATACAATACCTTTGGCAGAGAAAGGGAAATTAAGCTAATATAGTCCTATACCCATGAAGACAGAGAAAATAAACTCTATCTAAATCTCAAATATCTGATATATTCAGGGATCAGACACATTGTCCATAATTATCAGATACTGTCCTGTGGGTTTAGGACACACATAAGGACGCAGAAACATAAAATATCTGTTTTATGGATAGGAATCCATCAAATTCCAGCATTCTCCAATTTGATATTGCACCATGTCCTGAGCAAGCTGATGACCAGAGGAACTGGTTATCTTCTTCAGGCTCTATCTCCAGTCATTAAGCATAAGAGATATTTCTCAAGGCAGGGACAGACAAGATACCAGTGTGTGGTGTAACTTGGGTAGATTTCCTTCAGATTGCAGCCCTAAAGGAATAGTTACTCATTTTACAGTTTTGAAGAAAATGTTCAAAATATGTTCCCAGTATATACAACACAGAGATAAGGGCCTAAATTTGTAGATGATCTGAGATGACTGCAGTAACTCCTCAGTTTCAAGCAGTAGTACTTGAAAATTGATGTTATCGAAATATTTGCTTATTTCAACAGTATTTAAGAAAAGATGGTATCATATAATGGAGGTTATTATCTGTACTTAGAGACATGGCACATTGCCTCTGGGTTCAGATAACAGAAACAGTGGAGGACAGAAAATGCATAACTGAAGATGCTAGTGCTTTGCTGCCACATAATGAAACTATCAGGGGAAAAGGAAGAGGAGGATTCAGGAGAGCAAAGAGGCCAGACTAGTTTTGTCCCAGAAACATCCACCTTCTAAATATCTTGGAAAAACTATGCTAGAAAGAGTAACAAAATCCACTTTCTCCACTGAAGCCACAGCCTGCAGCAAGTCACAGTGCAATAAAGTACTTGGGTATCGTAGGAAAAGAAAAGAAGTCATAAAAATATTTCCTTAGTCATGCTGTCTATGGTAATATCATTCCCTGAATAGAGATCTTCAACAATATTGCCTTTAAAAATGGAAAGAGCTCTGACCTTAGACAGCATGTGTCTTCCATCAGCCTTGCTTTATTTTTTTCTCCCTACTTCTTTATTGTATCTTACCACAGTCATCTCCAGATGCAGGTACACATAAAAACCTCCCTCAGTGGAAGCGTGTTTTCCGTTGGACACAGAATAAACACATTTTGAGGGATTCCCACTGGAAAGAAAACTTGGACGTAGAGGCCAGTCCTTGCTCATGCTTGCAAAGAAAATGTATGTATATTTCAGCTCTATTTTTCCCCACTCCTTTCACCCAATCAGTCCACAAAGCAGACAGGGAAAGGCCTGCATTCTGAGGTGAGGCTTCTGTAGGTAGTGTCGAGCTCCTGCAGGGCACTGTCCCCCATGCTCGTTACACCCACTGTCATTAGCACAGTGAATCCTAGTCTGTGAGCATCTCTCTGTGCACTGGAGTGTAAGATCAGTTGAAAATCAGGATCCATTCCAAGAGCTTACACAGAATGTAGGATAAGGCACCACTTGATTTTGAGGCAAGTCTTAAAAAAAAAAATCCATGCAAGCATCATAGAGAGGATGTTGAGCTATGCCTCCAAACACTGCTGCTACTGTGGTTATTAAAAAAAAAATACCAAAAGAACAGATACAGTGAAAGTTACTGCTACCTAAGTTAAATAAATAAATAAACAAACAAAGTATTTAATGTGCAGGATGTAAGGACCCTGTGTATCCAGAGTTTGGTTACAATTAAAGGCAGTTAGGAAGTAGGAGGAGTAGGAGGCAGAGGAGAGGATTTAACTTGGCTTTCCTACAATGAGGTATTCTTCTCTGGTGTCTGAGTGCCAGTTTGATCTGGGAGTATTACACAGGTTCTTACAATTGGAAATGCATTCGTTAGTTAGCAAATTCTTGGTTTAGGTGAGAGAGCACTGAAAGGAGCATTATAAAAACACACCAAAAGACAGTTTCTTAATCTCCAAATATCTCATTCTACATCCGCTCTAAAGAAGTAGAAGTACTTGACTTTAATTCCTGAACTCAGAGACCTCAAGTACTTAGAAGGGGTTAATATTTAATGGCTTATTTATAGTTTATATCCTGCTCAACTAGTCCCTATTTGCATCAGAGAGGTATACAGAATAGCAAAATCAACACCACAGCAAACCAAAGAATGAAAGATTGCCCAGAAAGCTCCTCTTAGAAGAGCTGGCTGTCAAAATACTCTCCCCTACTTCGTTGACTTACCCACAGTGTCACAAGGCTCGTCTTTGTGTACGCAGAAATCTGTCCTAGAAAGAAAAACAGAACAAAAGTGAAATATATCCTGTGCCTCCAGACTTCAGGCAAGGAAAAAGCAGAGATGCATGACTCACATATCATGGGTGTTGAGGTTTGGGTTGTTTTTAAAACTACTGCGCAGTCTACATGATGACAACACAGATAGCAGCATTGATTGCTGCTGCAAGATTACAACCAATTAGGTGAATCAGCTCCATACCTAACAGTCCAGTTTAATAGATTTAAGATTTAGCATGCAAAGGAGCCCTGCCTTACTCTACAATGTCAGACTTCTTCAGCAACTGGATTAAAACAGAACCTCTTCGTTTCACAAAATAATTGTAACAAAAAGGAGCAGAAACCCTGTGATGCAAGAGCACCGTCAAAAGTGGAAGGAGGAGATATTGGGGGGCACACTGCCTGGAGACACAGAACTGATCATATCTACCCACAAATTCCCAGTTCTTCCATTTTTTTCTTCTTCCACTGAAATAGAAAAAGGCAAGAAAGAAGCAAGACTAAACAGAGCAAGACAGATGTTAAAAAGGAAGAAAGAGAATTTCAGGATTTGCCAGGTAACAGCGAGGTGAATTGGCTTCAGCTAAACTTATTGCAATCAGATTTGCTACCTTATTATTTGAATCCAACACAGAGGTTTAAGAGATTTCATTTGGTCTCTATTACTCTCCCACATCTCATGCAGTCTCCCCAAATCTCATCAAGGCAGGAAGAGATGCTACATAAGCTACTGGCACGTGCAAATCAACCAGGGATCCATGGGGCTGTATTAAACCGAAACGCAAGAAAAGGCCTTGAAGGGCACCATCTCAGCGCTGACATTTCATGTGAGATTCTGTAACTCAGGTTCCTCAGGAAAACAAATGTGGGAGGAGAAGTATTTTATAACTCAATTAACAGTTTGAATACATTCCAATAAGCACTTAAGACCTAAACTTCAGGAGCTATCTTCACCAGACCTGCTTTGCAGTGCTATCCATTATGAAGAAGAGCTGGAGAAAAACGTTACACTTCCTAAAACATTTCAGCAGGAACAAAAGTTCCTTAACCCAAGGAAAGCTGAGGAACCGTAATCTCCATCATTATGGCTTTCCTCACCCTGTGGGGAGGCGACTGAAAGAATCATGTTGGTACATTTGAAGTGCGTCATTTGAAATGTCTGAGTCCCTGGTGGGATTTTGAGTTTAAGAGTTTGGCAAGGGGAAGATTAAAAATACTTTGAGGAAGATAATACTTAGAAAAAGAAAATATTTAGAGAAATAATATTTAGTAAAAGAAAATGCTTCAAGAGAGATTAAAAAAACTTCCTTCTTGAAGAAAAATATGAAATTAGTGTTTATAGGAAAAGGAATTTAAGGCCCAGCACTGTGGCTGATGAGCCCAGGCCCTTCACACCAAGCTCCTTTATAAGTTGCAAATGAAGTTGTCAAGAGCTTGGAAGGAAAGCAACAACAGCTATTACCAGCTCTTGTTAAGCGGGCATTGAAAACTAACCATGCTTTAATGCAGAAAATGCATAACAATGTGTTAAAAATTCAGATAGAAAGAAAAGAAAATCGGAAGCTGCAAACACACATCAGCCCCAGCTTTCATTTTTCACCACAGCCTTACTGTGTCTCGACACCTCAGCATTCCAGCCTTTCCAAAGAAGACTAATGACAGTCTCCTGACGGAGCTGGCACAAGCGCGCCTGCTTGAGTTCCCAGAGCCAGCTTGACGGAGGTTTATTTAAGGACTTATTATGTTATATAAACTGGTAAATCAAACAGATGCTTTTCTTGTGACAACAGATAGCTGAACTATTAGTAGATGGCAGGAGGCCATTGCTAGAAAAGCATCTTTCTCCAGGGGCTGGCCAGCTCTGCAAATAAAGCACAGAAATGTTGCTCCTTTAATTCTGTGTTCTACACTGAAAGGTGTCTGGCACTTTCAGGCAGCTCCCTGGAGGAATTACCACCATGTTATACATTAAAAGGTCCTGCAAAAGATCCAGCACAACTTGCACACTGTCCTACAGAGCTACGTAGAACCATCCTTGTCTTTAAGGAGAGTGCTGTAAGGAGAGTCAAAGAAGGACTTGAAACAGGTCAGCAAGAACTGAACACAGCTGCCCAATTCACTGCATGTGGGCCTGCAAGTATGAGACCTCCTCAGCCCGTCCTTTAAACTGTCATAAACATAAGTCCAAGAGATGCCTTCCTTCTATTTCAAAGAATTTTTTACCAAAATGCTGGGCTTTAAATCATCCAGACTTATTGTAAACATTTAACCCCCAAATTCTGTGGCCAAACAGAAAAGCACATCCAAACCTTCAGTCACAAATGAGCTTGGTGGGTCCCAGTCTTCTTCCCAAGGCAAGAAGCCACCCCATCACAAAACCCATATACAGCAGCTCCTCTGGTCCTTTCCTGGCAATCAGCAGGGAGCCAAAGACTGAAAAGCCATTAAGAAAGATCTGTCTCACCTGTGGGTCAGTCACACCAGTGAGGTAAGATTGCCCCATCGTGGCACTGAAACTGATCCCCTTT
>JAOXNG010000057.1:38571363-38588614 GCA_028566535.1 Scolopax minor
ACTGACTTTTTTTTTTTCTAGATCCTGGTCCCAATCCTAATTTATTCATGGTTTATATTGGTTCAAGGTGACTAGTGTGACCTCATGACGCTTCTGTAAAAGCCAGATTCAGCTAGGATGTTACACCATCACTGTCGGAGAAACCCTGAACTACAGGAAGAGTTGCAGATTCAGGCTGCAGTTGCTGCTGGCGATGTTCACACCGTGCGCAAGATGCTGGAGCAAGGATATTCTCCAAATGGTCGAGATGCCAATGGCTGGACCTTGCTTCATTTCTCTGCAGCAAGAGGGAAAGAGAGATGTGTCCGTGTTTTTCTTGAACATGGAGGTGAGTTGCCTGGAGAGAAAAATCTTGATACCCATCTCACAGCTTTCTATTCCAATTTCCATTCTAGTGCTTTCCAGCACTGGTTAGGTATAAGATTATTTTTAATTTTCTTTCTTTGGAGTAGTGTGCTTCATCTGTTTCATTATGGTGCATACTTGGTGAATGAAGTAATAAATTAGCTTTATATCTTTAATACCTATTTTGGTTGTTGGTTTTGGTTGTGTTTTTTTTTTTCCAGAATTGTCTAGGAATTGTTAAAAGAATGAATAAGCATTATGAAAATGGGGCAGAAGAGCTCACTATAAAATTAACTGCACTCAGCACTCACTATAAGTGAGTGCTTTTATTCTCTGGTAGGCAGTATTGTTAGAGGAAGGCAGGCCCTTGAGTTGAAATCCCAGGGAAGTTTATTTCCTTATTCTCAAGCAAGTTAACAAGTCACATTAAAGACTAAGTTTCTATAAGGGGCTTTAACACAATATGCTAAACTTTATGGAAACGGTACTTTTTGTGCAAGGACTTTATTGTCACTTAGTCCAGTTGAGTTTATACTTTTCCTGTTTCCATCTGTAGTGAAGCTTTATTTCAAGAACTGTTTTGTTGATTTAAGTGATACATTCACTCGAGTGATGACTGCCACCCCTCAAACAGTGCAGTCAGAATTTCTTTTTGCTATAGTTTCATGGCCATCTAAAGTGTTAGAAATGGATAGTCTTAATCTTTTCATGTGTTACTGGAGAGGAAAAATAGAAATCAGTACATGTTCTCTTCATTCTGATTAGTGCTCTTAAAAGAATACATTCTCTATTGTAGCACTGTTCTTATCACAAACAAACTGTGAGCTAAGATGCGTCCAGTCCCAAGGAAATTGAAATTATCTTTTTGATGCTTTACATACCCGAGGCCATATGGGCCCCTTATGTGTATCGCAGTATTTTGTCAGATGTATGGATCATCCTTGAAATTAAACGGCATTAATAGGTTATTGTATTTGCACAATCAGTGGTATGCTCCTTAAGAGGAAGAGTGAAATACAGCCTTAATAACTGGGCCCCGTTGTTATACCTACTATGGATTCTAGCCGTGTAATATTGGCAGCCCCTCACGTCCTTATTGGAAGCAGGGGGAAAGGTACTAAATTGCTCTAATAAATAACTTTAAATTCTACTTTTTAAATGTAAAGGCTTGAGATTATCCACATACGTAAGTTTGATAAATGAAAATTTTTAGGCTGCAAGACTTGAAATGTGTTTGGTTTAGTTCTGCAAACTTGAAAATGATCTGAAAAGAACCCCAACAACAACCCTTATGTATTCCTATGTATTTTCATTGTATACATTTTGCTATTAAATAGCTGCTGATGCAGTGTTCAGGTTTTATTTTTGTTCTTACTCTTTCCTAAATGAAGTACCAGCTGAATCTGTTGCCTTGTGAAACCTGTCTGTAATGAAACATCCTGGGTTCTGGAAGCAGTATAGCATTTAATCACCAGGACTAGAAAGTTGAGTAACAAATAGTGTGAGGGTTAGTCATCTACAGCAGCTTTCCTGTAGCTGAGCCTCAAAATTGGCACCGTTTTGTGCCTTGCCTTGTTTTCCCTCAAAACAGAGGCATAAAAGATAATGAGTATTTAAAACATAATAATGTCACAAATGAGCTATTAAGCAGTGAATGAGCTCACTTAAAAGCCAAGTTAATCATGCCTGCCTCATTAGTGAGAGGTTTGTGTCTACCTTTCTTTAAACAGTCTCCACCTTCCTCCCTCTGAAGAAGGTGGATTATTTTGCTGTTGGAAATTAATCCCTGTGGACTAAAATTATGGTGGATTGAAAGAAAAAGTAATCTTCTGGTGTGAATTTTATGGTAAAAAGAGTTTTGGGCGGGGAATTGAGTATTGAATATATAGTCAATATATTAGTAATAAAGAAAATGGTGAGAGGGAGCAAATGGAGTTCTGGAGGGATGACAGAAATAAGATGTTAGTGGGAAAGAAGGGGCAAGTGGTGGTAGTTGTGGTTGTCTAGATGAAGTTTAGCAGAGCTGGAAATATTTTTGTAATACAGGAATCAGGAAACAGACAGGGCTCCTCCTGAGGGTAGAGTGCTGTGCCTCAGATCTGAGGTGCTGGAAGACTACTGGGGTAGTCCTGAATAGCAGTGGGATGGGGATGGAGTTTGGTAATAGAGGCTGAGAATTTGGTCACTGACCTGGAAATAAAAGGTAGCTTCTTATGGGAGTCATGACCTGGCCGCTTTTTGCTCTTTTTTTTATCTTCCATCATTGCTCACCAGCAAAGAAAAGAGCCATGGGACAGCATTGTGTGTGCAGATTGGCTGGTTTGAGCAGAGGTGGTAGAATAGGAGGAAGCTTTTGATTATCTGCTGAGCAAGGAGACATGGATAGATGGGGAAAATGCCAGTCCAGACTAGAGAATGAAGCCAGCAAAAATACCAACTAGATACAGAGATAAAAGTAGGTCAGATAATAAATACTTTTTAGCAGAAAGTTGATCAGAACCATGGAAAAACTCAGTTCTCATGAAAAATAGTGATTTTGACTTTCTTAGTGTATTTGTCTCATTTTAATAAAGTGAAGGCTCTATGAAGCCATCTCTTGCTGGTCATAGAAACAATGTAGAGTTGCAAAGCCCAACAGGAGAGCAACACAAAAGTAGTTTTCAATAATCTTTCATTTTTGCAGAACAAGCCTTTTTTCCCCCCTTGGTGTACTTTTTTGATATATTTATTTTCAAAATGACATATTGAGACAGACAGTACAACACTGGACAAGAACTATGTTTTATTGAGCCCTAACCACCAATATTAAAAACAGCTAAAGTCCTGAAAGCGTGTAGTTGTTAGCTGTCCCTTGGCAATAGCTTCCTAGTACTAATTGAGCCAGGACAGTTTCTGGTTACTTGCATTAAAGTGAAGAAATTATTTATTGAAGCTCCTAAAAATTGAAGAGTAGCAGAAGGAAGTAGCCAAACAGGCATATTTATTTATTTTTAGTCTTGGCTGCAAGGTATCTAAATTTCAGGAAGGTCATGGAGAATCCAGGAGAAACCAGAGAATGCCAAATGCTCATCCCCCTAAACCAGCTCATAAAGTGTTTGTGTGTCTGGACAGTAATGCTCTCCTGGAGGTCTTTTGTATCAATGTTGTCCTAGAAAATTCAAAACAGAAGCTATATGTAGCCATGTTTCTAAACCTTGTGGTCAGAATTAAGCCCTAGTTGGAGGAAGTAAGCTTGAAATACTAGAAGTACTTTATGAAGCCAGAAGCATTGCTTTCTTGGCTTCCCAAATTAGACTATGATAGAGTAACCTAATGAAGGTGTCATGAAAGAAGGGAAACTGTCCTACTGAGCTGTAAATTGAAACTCTAAAATACTGGACTCTTGTTTAGGAATCCATGTATCCTCTAGATTACAGTATTAGAGAAGAGTAGGTGCCCAACTTCAATGTGAAATAAATTAATCTGAATATCACTCAGTGTTGCAAAATTTCAGTCTGGTGAGATTGACTGCAGTAATTTGGTACCTTTGATAAGCAGTTAAAGGTTTATGCCGCTGTATTATGACATATTTAAGAATATTAGAAGTGACCAAATGCAGCTGTTACTATTTCTAGATTCCGCCATCCCCAAATTAATGGGAAGCTTGAGAAGAAATAACTATAATTGCTTGACAGTCAGGTTGTCAGCAAAATAAAGGAATGCTGGCAAGTGCTGGCTTCATCCCTTCAGAGTTAAATAAGTTTGTACCAGGTATTTTTTTTTTTAACCCACCTACAGATTCTGAATTCATTTCTACCTTGTGTTCCAGGGGCAGTTACTTTACAGCGTTCTACCACTACTGAAGCCTTTTAAAAAACAAATAAAATAACGCACAAAAAGCCAAGTTCTTAAGGCAGCATTCGTTTTGCAGCATTACTTTTCCTAACACAGGGACTGAATGGATGGAAATTGTCTGTGTACAAGGGAATGCAGTTCCGATTTCTGCGAAAAGCCCTTGTGAAGTTCAAAAATTGTCCAGGAGGTGGCAACAGAACACTGAAGGAATAGAAACAGTGGAAGTTTTGGTCTTGTTAAAATTGTTTCCCCATTCAAGGGGGAGACTTGTACTATTAGCTTGCTACAAACCCCTAATCTTAATGGAAATTGGAATAATTTTATCATGAGGTTTTGCTACCGGGTATACTTTTGGAAGGTTGGTTGTTTGTGTTGCTTGGTTGCCTGACTGAAAGGCTTTTTTCTATTGTTGAGACATTTTCTCTTACAGGACTTAGTATTTTTTTGGTTCACTTTAGTGGTCAAGAGCAATGAAATTTTGGGAGCAGGGAAGGCGTAGAAAGTTACAAAAAAAACATAGGTAAAGGGCATCTTTATGTTGTAAGTAAATTGTTGGGTTTGGATTACAGCAACTTGTATAAAAATGCATATATGTGCACACAGAAAAGCTGGGGCATATCTGATTGAATTTGGAAATGGCATAGACTAAACAAGCTGGTGGCAGTATCCTGCACCTCACTTGGGAGGTAGAAATGATTGACTTGCATACCCTGTGCAGTATGGAAGAAAGAAGGCACAATGTGAACTTATATTTTTATTTTAACTCTTTTTGTGAAAAATGGCCCTGACTGGTGCTGTCTCCTTTCTGTTATGTCCATCTTTCTCCCTAATTCTGCCTCTTAGAAAGTATCATCCCTCTGCATCTTAATTCTCATGTTTATGCTGATCACTTTATTCATCAACAGTCAGGATATAATTTAGAATATTATCCTCTAGAATATAGAATAGTGTGAGCAGTGCAAAGAAAGATCCTGGGAGCAGCGAAAATCACTTTGAAATAGTATCTTTGTCTTCCATGACTTTGTGGGTTGTACTGATCCTTTACTGTATTTTGGACATCTCATGGTAGTGCAGGTTAGGAACCACCTATTCAGTCACTGCTTTCATTTTCCTTCCAGCCTCTGGATGCTTCAGCAATTACTTTAACTGAGGTTAGTGTAACTTTACAGAGTGCTGAAACTTCTGCTTTTCACAGGAGACTAGGAAGGCTGTCACTACGAAGGGACTGAACTTTCCTTAATCTTTCTCTTGTTATTTCTAGGTTCCTGCTCTGTACACTAGAGGCAATTCTCACTTTTTATTTCTCTGTACAGTCAGGCTGCATTAGTTTGTGTGTTTGATTTTTTTTTTTTGTTCGTTTGTTTCCATCCCCTCCCTCTTCCCTTTAAATTTTAAAATAACCTTTAAAGTTGCTGGATCACCTTTGCAGCTGTATTCTGTGCTTTTTCTTGTCAGTCCTAATATTTGGTATATTGTATTTTGGTATGATACCTATTTCTTTGTGTTATCTGGATATGGTCACAGTAGATCCATATTGGGAAGCTCATTCCTATTGGTTTGTGTTAGCATTTCTGTGTGTTCAGATGTGTTCAGACTAAACTAGCTTGCAATTTATATTGTATTGTGAACTTAAATTACAGTAGGTCTGAATTCTGAGATGCAAACTCCCACCCTCGTCCCCTCTCAAGTTTGAGTGTCGTGGCAACTGAGCAGAAAACTGCCCTCTCTGTGTGGTAGGGGAGAGCAAGTGCTTCTCTTGAGCATTGGTGTTTATAGCCTTCAGCCAAATTTGTTTTAAACCTCTGTGGTCACAATGTCCTTTTTTTGTGGTTTTATTTTTTTCTTTTTTTTTTTTTTTTCCCTGCAGACCACTGCTACTTTCCTTCTAAACGCAGTATGTATAGATGAGGAAATTTAAAAAGAATTCAATGTTCCAGGATGCAAGGACAGGGCTGCCAAGGTTATGGAAGGTGGGCAGACACCCTTATGCTTGTCTGCACTCGATGATGTGCTTTGTGCACAAATGTCCTGTGGTTACAGAGCTGAGAAGGACAGACCCCAGCAGTTGTTTCAGTAGATACACAGGAATACTGAAAACATGTCAACTTAAGGCTAGTGTCTTGTGCAGATAGTGTCTCTCGTTACCAGCCAGGAGACTTAGGTTAGGAGAGTACCTCAAGCTTCCAAGCTGTAGTTCGTGCCTCTTAGTGTCCTACAGACAACATCTCTGAATGGTGGAAGGAGAAACCTCGCAGCCTGGCTCGTTCTCTAGCAGGGAAATAGTAACGAGGCAGGCGCCTTTCCTTTTAGTAATTAATTTGGTACATGGGAATAGTCACTTGCTTTAGAAGTCTGGGTATATTGAGGAAATTAAGTAAATTGGGTTGCTTATTTTAATTTTTAAATTTGTCAATCAGACTCAATTTTTGTGCTGTGCTAGGGGGAAAAAATATAATCTGTGTAATCACTTGTATGCTGCACTAACATTTTTCCTGACTCCTTCCATAAGTGGATGCTTACATTCTTGTAAAATCTTAAATTTTTGTAAAACTATAAATTCAGAACAGATTCATCATCTTTAAAAACAGACTTTATCAAGATAATCTAAAATAACATATATCCTACATGCTTTGGAAATCCTGCAGACCACAGAGAAACATTTTACCTAATACAGTATTACACCCTAAAAACAATACAGTCCTGCCAGACCACAAAACATCCGCAGTTTGGGACAGCAGATGTTTCTACACATGCTTCTTTTTAAGACCAAGATGCAACACAAGGGAAAATAAAAAAAGTTGAACATTGAGAAAGAAATGTAATATTGTAGAGCTGGAGGAAAACTGGATGGACAGAAAGATTTGAGTAATTAGCCAGGAGCGCTAGGAAGATGTGGAAAGCTATTTGTCAGATGGAAACACTTGTATATAAAAGAAAAAGTCTTTTTTGTGTGTGACTTTCTTAAATATAACTTAGCTTTTTCTTAAAAATGGCATGTTCATGAAAGCAAGAATTAGTTTGAAGTACAAAAAGCCCTGTCATGCTATGCCTGAAAAGACTAACATTCAACCACTTGATTTTTTTTTTTTAATTTTTTTGCAGCACTGGATTACTGTAATGCCTTCTAATTATTTTTCAATTTTATCTTAACTTCAGCTGATCCCACAGTTAAGGACTTAATTGGAGGCTTCACTGCTCTGCATTACGCAGCCATGCATGGCCGAGCGAGGATTGCGCGCTTGATGTTGGAATCTGAATATAGAAGTGACATTATTAATGCAAAAAGCAACGATGGTTGGACTCCCCTCCATGTAGCAGCCCACTATGGCAGAGACTCATTTGTCAGGCTCCTCTTGGAGTTCAAGGCTGAGGTTGATCCGCTCAGTGATAAAGGTACTACGCCGCTTCAGCTGGCCATTATCCGGGAGAGGTCAAGCTGTGTGAAAATCCTCCTGGATCACAATGCCAACATCGACATTCAAAATGGTTTCCTGTTACGATACGCTGTGATCAAAAGCAATCACTCTTACTGCCGAATGTTCCTTCAGAGAGGGGCGGATACAAACTTGGGTCGCTTGGAAGACGGACAGACACCCTTACACTTGTCTGCTCTTAGAGATGATGTGCTTTGTGCACAAATGTTGTATAATTACGGAGCAGACACTAACACAAGGAACTATGAAGGACAGACCCCACTGGCTGTTTCAATAAGTATTTCTGGAAGTAGCCGACCCTGTCTGGATTTCTTACAAGAAGTGACAAGTATGTATGTAAGAGAAGTTAATCACAGGACACAGTGTCCTCTAAAAGCCTTCTTTGAATTTAGCCCCAGAAAAAAAAAAAAAAAATTGCTTCCTCTCTGCCCCTTGATGCTATTTAAATGCACTAGAAAATTTCTGGAAAGGTGAAGGGATTGTGATACTGGGAAGCTCTTACTCAGCAAAGGTGCTAATGTTAAGTGTATTTCATTTAATTTGGTTTTGTTTAAATATCTACAGGAAGCAGTAATTTTTAAAAAGTCAACTGTAAAATATCATTTTATTAATGGCCTTAGCACATAAGATGTTTGAGGTTTGGGGCTTTGTTGTTTGGATTTTTTTTCAGAGTCTTTTTGTCTTTTTTCTTTTCTTTTTTTTTAAATCATCATGCGAATACTCTGCAGTTGCTGGCTTTTTCATCTGGGCTACAACTAGGGCAGAAAAGATTTTTTTTTTTTTTTTTTTTTCTTTGTGTTCTCCCCGTTCTCTCTCCTGCTCTCCCCTGCACCAGACAACAAAACGGTGTGGGTTTTATTTTTCAACTTGAAGGGGTTTCATGTGCTATGTAGCTTTGATTTGATTTTGTTGATGTCTTTGAAATATGAAAGAGATTTTAACTCATCGTGACTTCTGGTATTTCAAAAGAGTATTAGGCTTGTAATATTCTGGTCACTTTTGATTATCAGGTTTTGGTGTATTAGATCTACTGAAAGTTTTCTTTTCCTCTGTCATTCAACATGCAATGCTATAATAGTGTTTTGTAATTACAGTATTGCCTAAAGCATCTAGGAATTGCTGATAAGCAATTACCAGGAGTTTGCTAATTCAAACATGTAAAGATGGCCTGATAAGTTATCATCCTACAAGGATGATCTCTGCACTACTGAGGACAGGGTATTTCATATATGCGTTTCCCCCTACAGAACCTTTTTTTTTTTTTTTGAATGCAGTGATTTTAATGAAAATTAAGCACCCCTTATACTCTGTAAAGAAACTGAAATTCATTGAGGACTGGGGGTGAATCAGCTGAGGTCTGTTGTCAGTAGCTGACACAAATAAGCATTTGGAATTTAATTTCTGTCTTCGTGGTTTGTGATGTTATTTTTGCTTTTATCTGAAATCTGAAGAGTATTTTTTGAAAGGTAGACATGGATAATAAGACATACAAGCAACTAATAGATTTTTTTAATTCGCCTGCCCCTTCTCATTCAAAGGCTTTTCTTTCTGGTGTCCTTTTTGGAAGCCTCTTACTATATATTAACACCATCAGGGTTATTGGTAGATGATACAATATCCAGACTTGCAGATTTTCACGGGTTTAGACTGGTTCAGTGTTTCTTCAGTGTCTAAAGACTAATTCAGAAAGTTGGAAACGGGGTACTGTAACTTACTTTTAGGTTGCAGATTCCATATCTTAAGGTTTTCATGTTAAGTGAGAAGTAAATTCTGCTACAGAAAAGTAGCTTAAATTTGTGGCTGATATAAGTGTTGGGAACTATCCCAGTTTTGTGCTGATGGAGGGAGAACTGGGGAAGCAGGGAGGGCTAGTGCTGACAGAAACACTTCAGCTTTGTACTGCAGAGCAAAATTATAATGAATATATGTTTACAAACAGCTATAAACAGACTCTGCTGCCCTTATCATAACTATCCAAACACTGTCTTCCATGGTTTTCATGAATAATCGCTTTAATAAAATGGTGTAGGAGAGATGAAATGGATAAAGAGAGAGCTGGGATTTTGGTAGCGGAGTTCCAAATTAGATCAGACTCTGTGCAGGGAATTGTTGAGATTTTATGCTGTAGCACTTTGGAGGAGAATCTTGTTTGTCTATTGCAATTTATATTTACTAGAAGAAAAATTTTTAGGGATTTTTTTTTTTCTTGTAGGAGCTTTCCTGAAATTCTCTTGTGGTTGGTAACTGTGTCTTGGTCATAGGGCTTAACAGGAATTTCTAGTTTGCTTATTTGCACACTTTACCAAGTGCTTAATTTAGAAATCCATAGCAGTAAATTTCATATGTGCATCCAAGGTTCTGAGGAGTATATTTGACATTAAAACAGGAATTACTTTTTACTTGTGCAGTAGATTAAAATATTTAAACTTAAAGATTGATATCATTGAATTAGGAAAGTTATCAAACCAATTCGTGTCTTCAAGTGAAAGGAGTTGCATGCTTCATATAAATGGGGTACTGTTTAGCAGTCTACATGTAAGTAGATTTTTTTTTTTTAATACTCGGAAAACATATTTGTATGTTTTCAGTTCTTCAGAAAACATCGTATGTGAATTTCTTTTTGTTTTGGTAGGTATTGTAATCGGTAATAATCGCAGCCTTTAGCCCAGGTCCCCGGTTATGAATAACAGGCAAGAAACCAACTCTCAGAAATACTCAGTATTGGCCCTGAGAGTCTGCAAGAAGATATTGGATTTTGGGGTTTGACCCTGAAGGTCTGATATTCTTCCTGGTTACAGGTAGAGATTCCTTTGCTCCTAGAATAATTCCAAGAGGAAGTTATTCTCTGGTTGTCTCACTATATAAGCACGAAGCTGGAAATTAGGAACAAAGTTTTCATTGTGAGTCTGCCTCGGTGAGTTGACTTGGTATTTAGACAGTCACTTGTGTCTTTTTCCTTTTAGTTTTTTCCTTCTTTTTTTTTTCCCCTTCCCCCTTTCTTTTTTACAATACAAAAATGAGTAAAGTCTACCTCTGGAAAAAATGTTGGAGGTGAAAGCTGCCCACTGATTTTATTAATCACCTTCTATTTCCTTATATGTATTATGCTTTCCTACTCCAAAAAACATTTATTGCTAACCACCCTGGTACCTGAGATAGTCTGATAAAGAGCTGTTTGGTAGCACTTCAGTGTAATGCTTCAGTTTTATGAGATCTGAACTTCACTTCAGGACTGTTAATGTTTAAGCTTGGAATAAGTAATGCAAAATCATGAGAGATATGTGTCTATATGAAGATAGTTACATGCAGACTTTTTTTTTTTTTGGTAGTCCGTATGTCTACAGAACTAACATGTGCAATTACAGTCCTGGATAGAATGATTTATGTTGAAGTTAATTAGGATTTGAGAATATTAAAAAATATAAAGAGAAAGCTGGCGGCAGGAAAAAATGCGAGTATTAGAAAAACCCTTAAAAGTTTAAAGAAACTTTTAAGTTACTAGAAATCCAATTATGCTCTCAAAAAGGGGGATAAAAAGCTGCAACCCTCCCCCCTCCTCATAGCTCTCATTTAATTTAATCACTGTTCAGATAGTGTTGCGGACAAGAGAGTCTATGGTAGCTCTGCGAGTTGCTTGTCTGTGTCGAGGCAAATAGCTGAGTAAATGGATACGGCCACAGCAGTGTAATCTGGCATGTATGTTAACAGGTATCAAAGAACTAATTCCAGATCTGGAACAAGATCTAAAGGTCACCAAATGAATTCAACTACAAATATTTCATCTGCGTTCCTTTTCTTTTTTTAAAAATTTTCAAAGGGCAAATCTCTGGCTTTGATGAGAGAGTGAAATTTTATGTTTGGATTTATATAGCACTGTAAATGTGCAGAAAAATTTAGACAAAAGTTCCTTTAAGGTAATCCTTATACATTCTTCATCTCTATTCCTTTGCTGAATAAAGATAACTTTTCAGTAGGACTTTTTTTTTTTTCTTCTTTTACTGGAAGAACATTTTAAAAAGGGTCTCTGCATAGTTTTAACTTTTATGAATACGGAAATGTCATGGTGAATTAAGTAGTTTTCTACATATTTTAGTACGTGGATAATTGCAAAGGAAACAGTATCTTCATGTTTGTTATAACATAGAAGAACTTTACGGGAATTGCAAGCTCTGTCAGCTTCCTTGGGTGTCTTGCCCTCATGACTGTGGGCTGCTTTGTCATCCAGAGTTATGCAGGGAACTGGGGCAAGAGCCTTATTTTATAGTTTTCATTTTATCTGACTCGGCGATAAACAAATACCGTCTGAATCATGATTGCTTTCTGCAGAATGCAGGTATCTATTTGGTAAAAACCAGTATAGTTTCTGGTACCTTTATAAAGACATAGCCCAATTTTTCGTTTCAGTTATAGGGCAGATACCTTTCAAATATTGCTTAACTCTCAACTTGGAATTGCCTGGTGGGATATTGAAAAATGTAGATATGGAATCAGCGTGCAGTTGACTGTTTAGATTAAGCAGTTGAGTCATTTTCATATATCTATATACAGATGCATACTTTGGAAGAGTTTTATTTTGAGGAGGCCTCTGTAAAAAAATAAAAAATTTCTACATGTGGCATGTAAAGTATGGCCACCCCCCCCCTTCCATTTGCACATCTATGCTGTGCTCTGTTATAATGTTAAAATAGTGCAACAGTGCACCTTAAGCCTGTCTTTATGGTCAAAGCACTTAACTTACTCTCTCCTAGAAACAGATAAACATTATGGGATTGAAATTCTTAGGTGAATTTTCATAGCAATTGCAGTAAGACTGAATTTATAGAAACATTACAAAATATTTAAAAAAAAAATCTTCTACAGTTATATTCAAATCTTCATCTCATTGCTAAATACACCTGTTATACTTAACATTGAACTTTACTGGCACTCTGCTTTTCCATATATAAATTTTCAGTCCAAAATACACTTTTCCTCAGTACATATTTTCCATGCGAGAAACACTGAAATGTAATAGACATCTAAAACTCATTGTGGAGAATTATTTTGCAGAGAGCAATGAAAACCTACTTTAAGCTCAAGTATTCTAATGGAGATGTACTGAGCACAAAATTAAACTAGAACTTTTAAAATAACTTGTATGATATCCAGCTAAAAAGAATTAGAAGTGTCTCTTTGTCCTGTGGAGCTAGATACTGGTTCAAGGAGTTTATTTTCTCAAGGAACTGTCATTCTCTTTCTCTCTAAATTCAGCCACACATGTCTTATATTAATATATTTTAGATCTATGGATTCGTGATAATAGCTCGTTCTGGCATTTTGAATGCTGGAAAACCAATATCCTCTCGAGTTATTTTGCTGTTGCTTTTTACAGAGTACAAGAGAATGAATTTCCTAAACGTAGACCTACTCTGTTGCAATAAACAGCTCAATTCCCCTTCGGCTCCGCAACAGCCATTTGCAAGGTGATGGCATCCTTTTGGTGTCATCCTTTGTTTGCTCGTCCTCCTCAGTGTCTTTCTTACCTGGTGGAAGACAACAGAATTATAACTAAATGTAAATGTTGGCAGTAGCTTAGTTTCTTCAAAATTGTGAAGTAAGGGATGGATTTAATAGTTAGCTGCAGATATAAATATTTATTCCAATACTCTAGAGGAACTGAGTTGCTGCCAGCCATACATCAGCCTGGTTTCACCTTTTTTTTTTTTTTTTTTTTAAATGTTTCACAAAACTTTTGTTTTTAAGTTTCCTTTGTAGCTAAAAAGAAAACACCAAATGGATTCTTGCTACTGTTTTCAGCCTCTCACAATTCCTAGGGGAGGCGGAGGATCAGTTTGAGAAATACCACTGTAAGCTTTTTTTTCTAGAGAAATGTATAATATTGCAGAGAAAACCGTGGGCGGCTTCTGAAATATATCACTTATGTTATTTTTTTGTTTTTAACTTCTTCAGAAACTGCCTCTCCACTTCAACTTAATGACACTGATTGTTTGCTTTTAAAAGTACTCTTTTTTTTTTTTTTGGAAGTAGATAGAACAGTACATCAGAGAGGATCTTCTCACAGCCTACAAGTCTATTAATTTCATTTACTCCTAACTCTTCTCTTGGGTAAGAGAACAACAGTCATGGTCAGTTCATGATTTTTGCTTTGCACAGATGCTCTTGTATCTTCAGTGGAGGAAAGTGATAGGTATTCCCCCTTTCCACCTTTACAGCACCTTTTCTACAACTGAGGGAGGGTCCCCACGGTTTCTTGGAGGTACAAGGTCTAATGTTACGTCTTAATGATCCTTAAATATAGACCTATTAGTTGAGTTAGTGTTTTATTTCCTGGGGGGCATGGTCTGCATAGGAAAAACAGGCAGGCACGGGTCTAAATGCATAAGCTGCAGAGCAGTTGTAATGATGACACAGTTCTTTGTATAGGTGATAAATTCTAAATGTAAGTTTTGTCTGTCTCAGGGATAAACAAGCAAAGTCCCAGATAGAACAGCAGAAAAGGCTTGGAACTGCAAAGAAGAGAGAAATGGATTATTGATTGGAAATTCAGGATTAATTGTAATAATGTCTTTCTGTTAAAACATACTTTTTTTTTTTTTTTCCCCCTTGCTTTACTGGAGAATGCCAATCCATTAATAATAATTTAAAAGGTTTATTTCATTATTTAAGTAAAATAATTAGTATTTACTAAGGGGGGGGTCAGGAACTTTGTTAGTCAGTAGTTAACTGAGTTAGGAAAACATTTAAGTTCTGTACGTGCTGAAGTCTGCTACCTCTAAAGAGGTGGGAAAAAAATCAAAAAGCAGTTCCTCTTTATTTTATGACCCTGTGTTTTACATTTCTTCTGTTCAGAGGAAACTTTTCTGACATGCTTGGGAAACCATACACAAGAAGTGCATTGGTGGGGATTTCTGCTTTCCATTACAGCATGTAGCACGAGCTGTGGAAGACAAAAGACGAAACTATACATCTCTTTTTTTTTTTTTTTCCTCCTCCTGCAATTAATACTTCTAATTTATTTTACTATCACTACAAAGCTTGCAAAATAAATGGACTGAAGTTATCTAACTCCTTCCGGTGGACACGTTAGCAAACCTTCAGCTCTGCAGCAGCAGCAGGTATTTGCTACCCTGATGGTAACTGTAAAACAGCCTGACAATATCCCAACTGCTCCGGAATGACGGCACTGCCGTCATCAAGGTGTCCCTTTGAGACCCAAGCAGGGATGTGGGGTGGGTTTTTTTTTTTAAGGTGATCAGTAGTTTTCATATCACGGTTTTGCATGATGATGGTAATTAAGTCAATCTTACCTTTTACGTTTTTTGTTTCTTTTTAATTCTCTTCCTTTCTAGCTTATTTGCCTCAATAACTTTACAGACTTGTGTTGCAGGATATAACCAAAGTTGCTACTTCCTAATTGTTTTTAAATAGAACTTTATTCATTATTTAACTTGTCTTACTCTGCCAAATTACTAATAACATTTTTCATTTGCCAAACCAAGGTTCACTGACATCGGTCTGTAATCCTTTATTTTTTTTTCTTTTTCATTCAGATGCAACCAAGAATGAGTAAGTGTTCTAGACACCGTTTCTAATAAATCACAAATGCATTAATAACCCTGGAATTTGCAAGGCATGACCTAAGACACTAACAGCCACTAGATGTAGCAACTGGTGCTTAACACTGGCAATGGCCATTGTTAACACATTCCCAGGAAATATTTTTAGGCTTATCAGGGGAAAATGTCATACGTTTGATAATCGGGTCGTTTTGAATTAACTGATGACCAATTTCTTCTGGGTATTCTAAGTTGTCTGTTCCGTTTTGTTCTCAAAAAAACCCCGTAGGATGTTAATTAAAAGGCATTCATTTCTGAAACCAGAAATCAGTGTCTCACAGCTGTATTATTATGTATTCTAACACAGAAAATACACCTATAGATCTGTAGTTCTGTATGCCCTCTAATGCTGCTTTTTGCATTTAACTTTTTAAAAGGTGCATCCTTACTGAACCCTGTTTGCATTCACATTTAAAGCATTAGAACTATTTCTTTATCACCATAAAGATTCCTCTGCTTGGTTTCTCGCCATAAGTAACTTATCTTTCCCTGAAGCTTGAGCATTCAGCTGTGTCTGAGTTGTATAAATTCATTCCTTCAGGTGGAAAAAAAAAAAAAAGTTGCTAAGATGAAACCACCAGCAGACAAAGTAAAATGATCTGTTTTCTAAGTCATGGCTGAAGGAGATAATTAAAAATAAATTGACATTTAGATACTGTGGGGATACGTGTAATAAAAGTATTTTAAACTTACGAAGGAAACTCAAATTTTCATGCTCTTTAATTTCAAATTTAATTTCTTTAAGAACAGACTGAGACTATTTTCATGCATTACTTCTGCCAGCTTACCTCAGATAATTTTAGTGCTTAAGATAAATCCTGGTGTATACCTGTCTGTCAGCCCATTTCTATAGGAGAACCCATGCAGGGGTGGAAAAAAGGGGGGAACTCCCTATAGAGAGTAACTGAAACCAAATACAAAATGCCCAAAGTAGAAAATAGGAAAAAGTTTCATTATGTCTTTACCCTGTGCTTACCAGGAAAAGTCTAATAAACTCATAATGTCAGTGTCTTCAGCTGATAGAAGGTTTTGTTGCTGAATGAGGAGGAGGATGGAAGAAGTGGTTTGAAGTCAGCTTTGGGGCTGACTTGAGCAACAAAACCCTCCCGTCCCCTCCAAACAGGTTTGTGCCTGGTGAACTGTCCACCCTAAAGCCCGCCCGCATCGCAGCCCCATACGGAAGGCATTTCCTCTTTCAAAAATGTCCTGCTTAATTGGTGGCAGCTCAGGAAAGCTAATTGGAAAAGTCCATCTAAGTTATTTAAAGTCACTTCTGTTGTTTTGTATTGCTTTTTAAAGAAATGATAGATTCAAGCAGTCAGCTCAAGAAAATCACCAGGCCCGTCTTTGCAAAACCAGTCACTGTCTTTAACCATTAACAATTATACAGATAATCTGTGGCCAACTTGCAGTCTTTTATTATCTTGATACCAGCATAAGCACCTACATTGTTCATGGTGCTGAGTATTTTGACTCGGGACAACCATCAGGTACCATAACTGTGTAAGCCTTTTTTTCGTTTTTATTAATTTTTTTTTTTTTGTCTCCAGGCCTTGACATAGTTAAGTCGATGATCAAAATACAGACTAGCCAACTCTCAATTTGTTATTTAGGGAATTAAAAAAAAATATATAAAAAAAAAAAAATAGCGTATTACATTCAGCTTGGCAGCGGGTAGATACAAATCTATGCCCAAAGGACCGGAAAAATCACACACACCCCTCTCCCAGAATGGGTTTTTCCCCTTTCGAAATTAAAGATAAATAAATAAATAGATTTAAAAAAAAAAATCCATGCCCTTCACTATGCCCCTTTGCTAGGAGATCCTGGGGAAAAAAAATAAATAAAAATTAAAATTGCGGCAGTTACGTGGGAACTGTGAAACTTCTCCGGGCAAGATCACTGCGGGTGCTCTGAACCTTGAAGCCTGTACCGAGAGTTTGTGCCTCTCCTCCCCCCCGCCACCTCTCCCCCCCCCGTAAGATTTCGGGTTTTACAACCCTGTCCGGGAGGTAAATCCTG
>JAOXNG010000057.1:39233414-39244780 GCA_028566535.1 Scolopax minor
GCTGGCAGCAGGAGGGTGGATGTGGTCTCAGTCCCAGCCTCCCTGCTAACTCCTTGCCTTACAACAGGAAACATCACTCCTTCTCCCCCAGTTTCCCACCTATAAAACTGGGCCTCCTTCAAAAGACAGGAGCAAGTTAATTTGTGCCTTCAGGCCCTACCAGGGCCCCTGCATAAAGGCAACAAGTACCTGGCCTGGTGTGCTTTGAGGATGCTGTATTGTCCTTGCCCTGTGCTAACTTCCTCTCCAACCAGGCTTTTGATAGCCCCCTCTTTGCTTTTATTCTCTTTACAGATGTAATTTGCATCACTGACATCTTGACAAAGATAAAACCCACAGTCTCCCATGTCAGTTATTATCCGTGTTTTCTTCCCAGACAAACCTGAACAGCAATCATTTGTAGCTCTCAGATGGAAAATTTAGGCAAAATGAGATTCAGAAGGAAAAGCTGCTTCCAGAGGGAGGATGAGAAAACCTTGGTTGAGTCCAGCTCAGCTACCTGGCCAGAGTCTGCCAGTAGCTTCCCTGGGTAACAACAGTCCCCCTGAAAAGCATGAAGCGTTTTATGGATGGGCAACACAGGTTGGGGTCCTGAACAACACAGGACACATCTAAGGGCTAAATGAAAGATGTACTGGCCATACTTCTCCATACCACTGCCAACTTCGCTGGTAACGCTGAACGCAGGAGCATCCCCCTCCCACAGCAAGGCTGGCCTGCGATGGCCCTGTGACTTCCATTTTAGGGACAAATTCTCATTGTGGTTCCCTAAGTGAAAATCCACCGTAAAGCAATTTCAGATGAACTCCAGCTGCTCAGGGGCTGATGTTCAAGTCTCCAAAGAGACTGAAAACTGCCCATCTGTAGCAATGAGAAGCTGTGCTACCTTTCCCTCTCTCACCCAATTGCAAACAGAAGCAGTCAACAGTATTCAGCAGCTGTATTTTTTACAACTTCATAGATTTCTCAAGTAATTTCTTCTGGCTCTGCCTGCCTGCCTGCCTCCTGTACATCACCTTTGACTATGGCTTTAGTAGTCCTCAGCTCTAAAGGGTTTGTATCAGTACAGAGAGGTTGTTCTTAATGCCTGGGCTTGTGTTTCTTAATAAGGGGACTTATATGTGTGCCATAGTGTCAGCTGGCTGACATTTGCTATTTTGTGTGCCAGCTGGGAGGCTCCCTCCTTGCATCGCTCACCCAGAAACCCAACAGCAAGAGAAATGGCAAGTTTTCACCTCCTGCTGTGTCTGATCAGCACGTGGGAATCAGGAGGCACGAGCACATAAGCATTTCTATGTTGTTCCTTGCTGCTCCCAAGGCAATGGGAGAAAAGGAACTGCAGCACCCAGGGACCGTGGCTGCGGCACAAGCGGCGCGGTGCCGGGATCACTGCCGGGACCTGTCAGGTGAGCATCAGGGCTGGAGCAGGGCACTTTCCCCATCACCAGCATGAAAGGTTCAATTAGCTCACTCCGGCAGGAGGTGTATAATTTTAGATTCAGGATATCATCAGTCAATAGTTAATGAGCGAACTGATGAGAGCGCGAGATGCTTTAAGTGGACTAGCTTGAAGAGGAGGTGAGTGCCTGTAATCAGGGGTGGATTACTGCCATTCAGAGCACGCTGCCAGCTGGGTTTGCCTTCTGAAATACTTGCCTGGCTCCCCTCACCATGGAGACTGGACACACAGAGCAGGAGGAAGGGATTTGTTTGGTTTCTTGAGTGTTGATCTCTACTCTGAGCTGGACCACCCTTTAAAATTGGCATTTCGGGACAGTTGGTGCGGGGAAGGGGAACAACCTGCTTCTCCCGGGCATCTCCCCCCAAATGTGTTTTACTCACATCATGGCAAGGGGCTCAGTGTTGACTGCTAAAGAAAAGAGTCTCACTGGCTTTTTGGAAATAGTTTTAGACCTCCTAGTGCCATTTAAGCTGGAGAGCAATACTCTGAGTGATACCCACTCTGGGATATCACTGCAGGAGTGACATTTGTCATGCAGAGGGGTCTAATATGAGAACAGAGCCCCTGCCCCCATATCACTAAGGACCATGCAGGGGTGAGAAATGAATTTGGCTGACAAATTTAGCCCAGGCTTTCTGCTGAGATGTACTGGTGTGATAACAAGTAACAACTGTGCCTGTTAAGCCATATAAATGCCTGTAATGGGGTGGGAAACCATTGCAACCCATGCAGCTGAGGCTTTAGTTGAATGACACCTGGTTGCTACTCACCTCTGTGGAAAACCACGTGCCTAGAAAAGAATTCCTTTGTCTGATAACCTCAGAGAAGCAAAGTCAACATCTGTCCAACCCAACCCCATCACAGTGCCCAGGCAACACGCAGAGCCTGTGCAGATGGGCACGGCGAAGTGGGCATCACCGCTCGCTCCCCAAGGCCCAGGTTTGCTCACCTTGTACAACGAGCCTGCCCTGGGCGGTCCTTCGCACCCGAGTGCCAGGTTTGTTGGCAGCACACACGTAGATGCCAGAATGCTGCACGGTGAGGTCTGAGATCATGAGATTTCCTGTCCCCAGCACCTGGATCCCCTCCACGCCGATCGGGCGGCCATCTGAAAGAAGGGGAAAAGGTTAAGAGTCACATGCTGGAGCTTTGAGTGAGGTTCTCCATGGCACAGTCCTCAGTGAGGCCCAGCCTGAGTACTTACGGAGCAGTGCCAGGCTCTGTTACTCAGATTTGCCAAATTAAGTCAGTAGGCTTTAGCTAGTAGGCTTTAGCTCTTAACAGAGCTGCCTTCTGGAGAAAATCAGGATTCTCACTTATGTGTTTGTCCAAAACCACGCTTCGTGCTGCTTGAAAAACCAAGATACCATCATGGGAAATGTGAAAGCTTTCAACCACGTGTTCAGATGAAGATGAAGCACCCAGAACATTTCAAAAAAGTGGTTAAACCAAATTAAATCATATCACCTTCTGTGAACCATTGCCTGGGTTCTTACATTAGATCTTACATTAGAGGATCCAACCAGCCTGTTTCCAACAGAGATGCTCTGGGAAGGAGAAGACCAGCCAATCTACAGCAGTGCTTCCCTAATAAATCACTGGTGGCTGGAAGAGTGCATGACTTGGGGATCTCCTGAGCCAGAAGTCATGCCTTTTTGCCTGCTAACCTTTGATGGATTTTTGCGGCTTTGGAAACTCTATGAACTCTATGATTTTCGACTTCTTAGCTCTTGAGCACACAATAGCTCAGGGCCAAGGAGCCAAACTCTGAGCTGGTGGTTAGATCTTGCTCAGCTGGGCAACTGGAAAGGGCTGCCTCCATTCTGAGTGCTGGGTCTGAGGGAAGCTGGAAGGAGAGCAGCAAAGTTTCCAAAAAATATGCCTGGGCTCCAGCACAAGGTCTTCAGAATTGAAGCACTTAACACGAAATAGCTCAGTATCAGGGAATTCACCTTTTTCCAACAAAGCCTGTTTTCACTGGAGAATTCCCAGCCAGCTCTAATTACAATGTGTTTCATTAGTATCAGGCTATTGCTTTTTATTGTTTCATTGGTTTGTGTTTTAAGACACTGTCTGACAAAGGCAGCTCTAAATCAGTCCTTGCATGTGTCAGGGTGTTGGAGCAGAGGGGCAAGGCAGGGGAGGAGTTTTACTGGAGGAGCAATTAAAGGGTGCACGCTTTCATCAGATGGGAAACAGGAACCCAGTTCCTCTCTTGCTCATGGGGGAGCAAGAACCTACAGAAATGGGAGAAGCAAGAACCAGCCCTGGTGGTGTCCCCACCTGGCCATCCCATGAGTCCTCCATATATGAGTGCTCCACAACAGCAGAACAGCTTGTGTCTTGGGCTTCGAGGTTGTGGTAATAAAAGTGAAAATTCATCTGAAAAACGCCTCCTGGAAGTTCTGTTGGTCTTTGCCTTAATCTTGCAAGGGAAAGGGAAGAAGCCAAACAAAACCACAACTACTCTGTAGGAGGGAATGGACGATGGGGGAAGACCTGAGATGCTCTAGCTGGTTTCCACTCCTGTGGGCCACCTCCAGAGAGAAGCCAGGTAATGGCTGTTCAACATGTTTTAAAATTTATCATTATCCAGTGGGCAAAGGAGTTTCCAGGGTCGTTTAGCACTGAAGACAAAGCAGCAATAAAGGAGAGGGACAGATTAACCATCAACCCAGAAATGCCACTGTGCAACCTGCTGCCCAGCAAGTGGTTGGATGCCCAAGGAAAGGTGTGTGATGGGATAGAGAGCAAGTGTCTCTAGCAGTATTAGTGAGAGCAGTGCACATCCATCAGCTCACAAGCCTGGACCATACGAATGAGGGATCCCATGTCAGATTAATCCAGCAAAATGTGGATTGAAGGCTACAAAGCACTTCCCAAATGTATCTCCTGCCACGCTCCTTATATATCAGTTTTTCGGGAAATTTTTAAACTTAAAGGTTTCCTTGCTTCATTAGGCAGGCAATGCCAGACCACTTCATTATTTGCATTGCAAAGCAAAATGCTCAGGTCTTTTAGAGAGAGAAAAACAATGTCATTAAATGATTAAATGATCACATAGCTGGCCAAGCCACTGCAGCAGTAAATGGCTCAGTCATAAAAAGGACAGTAAAACATGACCTGTCCCACATTTAATGAGCAGTAAGAAGGAACCATTCCTTTCAAACATCATTTGAACTGAAGTGTAAAAAGGTATGAATTAAATTCAAATTGAACTTGATTTCATCTCTTAAACTAGACTTTTTTTGGGAAATCCATATTTATAACAGATGTAAAAATCAAATCTCTCTCTCAAGGGAGGGGCAGGACCAGCAAAAGAAGCGAAGTGGCCATACCTGGATGCTTCATCACATCATTGCCTTAAGAAATACCACAGAAATGTGACTTGAATGTCAGTAGTTTTACTGTATTATTTATAACATGCTACATAATTTAAGCATGCAAAGACCCAGCCTGCAGCAGGTACTCCACGCAATGCAAACACCATCTATACGTCGTCAGTTGCCTCTCAAGCTCCAACTAATTAATAGGTGTGGTGGTCTGAAGAAACGTCTCCTATCAACAAAGTATCTTTCATTTCCCTGAAGAACAAAGCTCTCCAAGCTCTCTCAGAATCCTCAGGGGATCTGCCATTTGATTCAGGGAGTATGGCCACCTCTCACAGCCAGTCAAGATCATCCCTCCCATATGCCTCGTAGTCAATTCCTCCCTTCCAAAGAGTGCTGAAAATGGCTTCTAGAGAAATATCTCTTTTTTCCCAGCCTGCTCCCTCATTCCTACTCCACTGCCTCACTCAACCCAAGCCATCCCTGTGATCAGTTAGAAGCTCTTCAGCCAATATCAAGTCCAACTTAGTAACACTGACAACACATGTAAATAATAGAGAGTATTTATCCAAGAAATCCCTTGCATCTAGAGAGCTCAGCACTTCCCAGAAGTGCTGTGCAGAGCACACCTGCGTTGCAAAGGTTGCTGCCTATTTTAACTCTGTTTCATTTACACAGAGACCTGAAGAGTGGCTTGGATCAAGGGATCCAAACCCTGAAAACTCACCTGCCTGGCATCGCTTTCCATCACCGGGTCATCTCTCCATGGAGGAGATCCAAAAGACTGCCAAAGCTAATGCTGTTTCTCAGTTCCCAAAGCTCTCAGAACCCACACAAGCGTGAAACTGCTGCTCATTTAAGATGACCTTCTACTTCTTTTTATGAAGTCAAAAGCAGAAAACAAGCTGGTCTGGGTGGAAATGACTGACAGATTCCCTCTGTTGATCCTCAATTGATGAGGGCAGAAGGGGGAGGTTCAGCTGGTTGTGAAGAGCAGCCAGGCAACCGATTCATAAAGGAGACCATTCTCCAAATGGGAGATGCTCCCAAAAGATGCCTCAGCTCAGACACGTAGAGTCTTACAGGTCCATCACTGGGGTGAAGTCAGGATGAAAGATGCCTGCAGTTTGGGAGCCACATTATTTATTTTTCCAAGGTGTACGTGATGCTTTCTGGAGTCCATTCTCCGCCTGCTAACCAAGTGATTGGCACACCAGCACCAATTATGGAGACCCGTTAAAACGTGCCAGGCGATATGAATATGCAACAACACGAACGCCCTTCTTTTATAAGTAGCAAGTAGAAAGAAAGTAACAACTTTCTAATGTTGATCATTTAGGTCTTTTGTGAATTCTTTGTATTGTGCCACAGTAGCCTTCCACTTTTTAGGCACATGGGTCTCCTGCTCCAGCGGACACTGGGCACTGTGGATTAGCATATTTAGAGTACATTGCAACAGTTGACTATTCAGTATGTGAAGTGGTGAAATTTACTCTATTATTTCTAAACACTTACGGGAACGGTGCTCCTGTCAACCAGTCAGCCATCTATTGCAAGCTTCTGTGTCCAATAAGTTACCAATTAATTGGCTCCTACAATTGTTGTATAGTTTACTTCTTGAATGGCTCCCTCTTTAGTAATTTCCTTCCCATTGTGCGACCTTTTCTGACAACTTCTGTATAACGCTATCAGATAATCACTGTCTTTTCTCTCTCGCCTCACTTTTCTGTATCTCTCTAAATAGTTTATTATTCTGCCTTGGTACCTTTTATGGAGACCAGCTCAGTGGCCTGTCAGTTAAAGGGTAAGGATACATTAAAATCGTCATTCATTCAAAAGGCTTTGCAGTAAGTGCCCAGGATATTCATTTGTGCACACATACAGGTCCAAGCCTGAAGTGCGTAGCTCTGAAAGGAAAAACCCTATCTTCCCTGAACAAACCCTTAATGATTTTACATTTCTCTCAGAGCCTGCTCTCTAATGAATGTTGACATTTCATGCACGGTGAGACACAGGAATTCTGTTTGTGGTCAGGGGCTACAACATATTCCCAAGGAAATTAAATTCAAAATTGATTGTGTGACACTCAAAAACAGGCCCAGAATTTGAATGATTTCCTTCAAGCAAAATAGAGCTGCCTTTCCAGCTAAAAACCAGTCACCTTTTAGCAAAGCTAAAGCAAAAAGTGTAAATGTTGTAAAAGCAAAATTGTTCTTTTGCTCCTTTCTTATAGATGAAATGCCACAACATCAAAACTGTGAGCAAAAGGGTTCAGAGAGATGCTCCGAAACGGCAGCGTGTCCTGTGCAAAGTCCTGGCATTATGACAATAACATGACTCTTCTTTATTTCAGCCTGGCAAGAAAGAGGTCATACAATTGACCCTTTTTTGTTTAAATTAAGTCAGGGCTATTGCTAAATCAGCTGCATCTCTCTAAGACTTTGTGGCTCTGGGTTTTTTTATTTCTGGGAGTGGATTAAAAGTGTTTTTCTAAGTTGAGTAAACTAACTGGTTATTTAAGCTGAACCAGCTCTGTAGGAGGAACTTCAGGAAGGAGACCCTCCAAGGGAGGAAGCCACATGTAAAGACAACAAATGCTCAGAGGACCCCCCATCCAACATCTATCACCTCCTCCTGATCACAGAGATCACGGAGACATGAAAACACTTCTGAAATGGCTACAAAGAGATAACAGACCCACCAACCCATCAGAGAGCCTGTACACCACATCGCTGTCGAGGCTGGTGTAATACTAAATAAGATCTCACAATGCTTTGGATGGGAAACATTCCTGCTGAAGGGGAGGGAAAATAAGGGGATCTTTTTCCCATTCAGTAGCTCTAATTCTGTTGCCGTGCTGCAAAGCAGCATGGAGAGGGTATTTATTTTTGGTGCAAGGCAACACTGAGCTCAGACCATCCAGACAAACATCACACGAAGCTATTACATCTTCATTATTGTACTGCTCTATAGAGACAAGTGTTTTGAAGAAGGTAATAAGCACTTATAATTAAGGCAATTATAAAGTAGTTTATTATAGTTGAGCGCTAACGTAGAGCCGCCTTGTGTCCAAGAGAACCAAAACAGTGATACAGCCTATCTGGGGAATTTTTAAAACAGCATCAATCTGACGGTTATGGCTCTGGAGGAAAAAAAAAAGGCAGCTAGTGGCAGACACCAGCTGATTTTACAAGGCACCAGAGGATGCAAGCAGGAGGGCAAGCATGGAGAAATGCTCGATTGATGGTGGATACTTGTCCTCGTCCCCTGGCAGACAGCTCTGGAGTGGGAAGTCACCCTTCTCATGAGCTGAGAAGTTGCACATCCAGCAGAGCAGCACGAGGCAGGATTATCCCTGTTTGTGCTTCACAGCCACCTTGGGGGGCTCGGGAAGATTAGCATCCCAAAATGCCATGACCTCGCAAACCACAAGGGCTTGGGAAATACTAACTGAACCCAACCCCACAGCGTGCCCAGGCGGAGTTACAAGCTCCGGAAGATAAAACAAAAGCCACCAGCTCTTTGCTCAGCACAGATTTCTGTAGGGCAATGGAAGTGTCACTCTGAGCAAAATAGTTTCCAAGTTACTATCACAAAGTGAGAGCCTAAAATAACCCTTGCTTTCAGACTGGGAGAAACACAGCACTTTGCTCTTCCTTGTTTGTAAGACGCCATCAGACACTGCCTTTGGTTTCCCTGCTGATTAAAAAAAACATCACGGACTCCAGCAGCAAGCATTTTTTTCAGAGCTTCAGACATGCTACTTTAAACACTCTCTCCCCCTCAACATTTTTTTACAACTCCCTGAACAGGCAGCAAGTTTCTTTCAAGTCTATTTTACGTGAAAGATGTGTTTGCGTATGATTTTGCTTCTCTAGGCCAACAGTGGTGATGTTTTTGATGCAGCTGAAGAAGATGCTGTCACTCGAGAAAAGACAAAATTATCACCTTTCACAAAACATCTACACGTTTAACCAACCCACTTCACTCACAGGTAAAAACAGGATCTTGGCAGAGAGAAAAAACAAAGCGTAGACGTGAAGGATAAAAAAACTACTTCAAGCCTACAATTAACTCCAGTGGGAAGGGAACGGGTGAATCACTTGTTGCATGAAATAGTCAGTGGCACCTACCTATTTCCCACAGGATGGCAATGGAGAGGAGGAGGAGGAGGGAATCCCAGTCACCCCTGGGGCTTACCTAGGCGGCTCCAGGAGACGATGGGCCGGGGGTTGCCCGTTGCGATGCACTCCAGCACAGCCGTCTGGTGCACCGTCAGCGTGAGGTTCTCCGGCCCGACGAGAATCATGGGGTCCTTGTAAACGGTGGAGTGGGAGCCTGCAAGGACAGCATCATCATTAAAAGGCACCTGATTCTCTCTTGTTTAACAGAAACGCTGAGGGCTTCATGCATCCTCTAACCACAAATGATGTGGCTGGTGGAATCCTCAATAAATCTGAGGAGCACTATGTTTGCATGACAGTCGCGTTGCCTGACCGTGTTTCAAGTTTGTACTGATATTCCAGGGGAAGAGCCCTCAGCCAACCCACCCAGGCACAAGCAGCCCTCTTAACACCCAGGTACGGGCAGCACAAAGAAGGAACCACGCTGGGAACTGCAGCGAGCAGATGTGCAGGAAAAAAATGGTATATAGGGAGGACACAAGCTGCCAGACCAGCTCGTGCAGACAGAAATGCAAATAAATGAAGGAATTGCTTTATCTTTCAGCATCTCAAGCCATAAAGTAATCCATGCAGTCCACAACACTTACATCTGCCTCTCTACAAGCATCCTCTCATGCTGTTGGTGCCACTTGCTCCAAAAGCCCTATCCTAGGACACAGAGAGTGATGGAGGGGCTAGTCCCTGACTCCTGCTGAAGATCTCCTCAAGGATCTCCTTCCCTTGAGGATCTCAAGGGAATTCATCTGATGATTGCAGCACAGAGGGGGGTCATTTCCCTGTCCTGGCCCACTCTGGTGTAACTGGGTGCAGGGAGAAGATGCATCACATTGATCTGATACAATCCTGACTCATTGTTCATGATGCAATCACTCATCGTTTATTTGCACTGCAGTAGCACCAAGTGGCAGCAACCAAGAATGAAACCCATTGTACAAGATGATGCACAAACCTTAATAAAGTCCTGCCACAAGGACTCTGGAAACCAAACAGGAACAGGACAAGCGAAAGAAATTACATTTCACCAGACCAGGTGGAGATGGTGGGACATAAACATCCTGTGTCAGGTACACCACAGCTGAACCTGCATCTCCTGAGTCCCTAAAAAGTGCCTTATTCCTGGGCAAAAGCTCCCTTCAGCCTTCACTCCTTTTTGTTGGGAGCCAGTGAGGAGGAATAAAAAAGGAGAAATTCTCATTTCTCCATCAGTAAACAGGAACACTGATAATTTCTGCGTCAGTTTTCTCCCCTTTTCCAAAAAGAGCTGGGTTATACTGCAGAAATGCTGAGGTCAAGCAGTGTTTAAGGAATTTCAGCAATCTGACAGCTGCTGCTGGCAAAAAATGCTCTGTACACCTGCAGAGAGAAATACCTGGGTCGGCCGTCTGCCCCTGATCAGGAGAGGGGCACAGGGAGGGCTGGGGAGCTGAGCTCTGCCACGGGCTGGGCTTTGCTGTGGGGACCGTCCCGTGCTGACTCCCACCCATGGACGTCCCCATGTTCAAAAGACTTGTTAAAGAGAAGCAATCCATCAAAAACTATCTGCTAGGGCTTTGTTCCAAGCCCAAATTCCATTTTTTTCCTGCGTTAGCCTGTCACAGCAGCTCAGGGGCTGAAGTCAGGGTGTTAGCAGAGGGATTTCTCAGCGGTCCAAGGGCAAGCACAGATCAGAGAGGCTCTTTGTTAGTCGTTCCTACAGGGGCTAAACGAGGAGCGATAAAGCCACTCAGAGGTTGTGTCTAAATGGGCAAAATCCAAGAAAAATCACCGTGTCAGTGTGACTTAAGAGCTGACTTTCTCACTAAATGCATTTCACTGCAAGCCATAAAATGCAGATTTTTTGATGAGAACCAGAATGCACAATAAATTCATATGACCGGCTGGTTAACCCCAAGAGATCTGAAAAACAATACCTTCCCTCTCAGTACCTCAGAGCGCCTTTAAAACCCATGTAAATTTATTGTTCTAAATCACAATACTAAATGTTCACGCTTAGAATAATACGATATTATCATCGTATTATACAGTGATTTCAATATTTCAAAACACAGAGAAATGAAATGAATTGTCCAAGGTCACCCAAGAATATCAGTAAACGGGAGCTGAGACCAAAGCAGAATTTTGACTCTATTTTGACAATAAAATATATTTTAAAAATTACATTCTTTGATTTATACTCTGAGTCTTAAATAGGCATTCAGGTTTTCAGGCTTGGGCTCAGCTCCCCGAGTTTGGCCAAACCCTGCCCAGCTCTGGAAGTGGCATTTCCACTGCTGCTCACCTTCTCCTGCAAAGGCCACGTAATGGACCTGTAGCTTCACTGCCAAGCCCAATGCCCACAGCAGTGCCACCTCCAGGGCCAGAAGGAATGGTGAGCCAGCAGGAACACACTGA
>JAOXNG010000057.1:39840550-39857316 GCA_028566535.1 Scolopax minor
GGTATTTGCTTAGAGAGAAACACAAACAAACCCACCCTGGCAAACTTCATACTCTTAGAAATTCAAACATGGTCATCTCCAGACGGAAAGCAGAAGAGCATGGAACAGTCCTGGGTAAGGCAGCTGCCCTGGTAGCCCACAGTCAGTGGGGAGGAGGTGCTGAGGAGGAAACATGCTCAGTTCAGCAGTGAAATCCGTTTCTTCACTGCATCTCTGCTCCTTCTCCAAGCCCAGCAGCACTGTGGGCTGTGCTCTGGGTCTGCATTGTCCTCTCCTGCCCTTCCAGACCCAGCCCTTGCTCCTCCCTCACCATGTTCCTGTACTGGTCTTCCCCCATCAATCTCTACCACCAGTGTACACAGTCTGCCAGCACAGCTTCTGTTTTCCCATCCGCTGACCCACACTCCTGCATACACCTGACCTATGAGAAACATTTTTTACCCTTGCTGTGCCTCTCAGAAGCAGTCTGTCTGTCAGATGGAGGAGCTTTGGACACAGAAGTATCTCCACAGGGCTAGGAATGAGGCCACCATTTAGTTTTACCCAGGACTGAGGTCAGGCTTTCCTCCTGTCTGACCAGGAGCTGTGTGACTATGCCCTGCTCTTGGCTTCCTGGTGTCCAGAGCCACTAACTGTTCTCCTGTGTTACAAACCCTGCCAACAGCAGCCCTCAAACTGTCCACAAAGGAACAGGAGCAGTCTATAAAAGGGTCTAACACAGACACCTGCAATAATAAGCACCCAGCACATTGACATAAGAGACTTTTCTGGCTTATATCCATTCCCAGGGGCTTCCATACTTATATTCACGCCCCAAAGCACATCAAAGGCTTAGTAAGATCTGAACATTAATCCAGACACGTGTTGTGAAACTTTTTACTATTCCCTCTCCACCACAGCTCAAGCACAGGGCTCTTACTTTTCCCATGATGCCTGAAAACTTAACAAAGTCAAACATAAAAAGCCAAACAAAAACCTCTTCAGCCACAGACATCCTCCTCCCCTTTTCCCACCACATAGACACTGTCCAAAAAGCCTGACATGTATTTTAGAACATCAGTGCCTGATGCCAGTTTCCTAGAGAGCAGCTGGTCCATGGAGGAGCAAATGGAGCAGTGGAAGGATGTTTGAAACTTCTGCAGATGGATCAAACTCAAGGGCTGAGCTCATCCTTCCCAACATTAACTGCAGAAATCAACTGTCAGATTATTTCACATCGTTGTTGGGAGGTTTATCTGACAAAATCCCACTCTGGGAAATAAACCACAGCTTTGTTCTACAGCTGCCAAGCAGGACGGGAGAGACCACCCAAGCCATGACATCCCCTGACAACCCCACAGCACCGACAGCCTTTCCATGCTCAGATGTGGGACTCGCCAACTGAAGGATCTCACTTGTCAGTACAGCAATTTGGGAAAGCGTTTACAGATGCAGATTTAGTTGAGTGGCAATTAACGTTGAAGAGCAATTAGCTACAGTAATGTTAGTCCTTCAGGCTGCATAAGTCTGTTGAGTAAGAATTCAACAGTTCTGAGAGTCATAACCCAGCTACTAAAAAAAAAAAAAAAAAAAAAAAAGAGGCATATTATACATTACCTTTCCCAATAACTACAAACATTTGGATCATCTGGGTTTAGGGACAGAGTAGTTTGGAGGAGAAAAGACAGAATAAGTCCTTTTAGAATCCACTTGAACAGCGTATGTGCCACCATTGTTGTATCTAGATAAAGAAAAGAAAGTATAGCCATTAAAGACAAGTTTGAAGAAAACATCCTTCTACACCTTTTCATCTTTACCTTTGCACTAATCCAAGTACTGTGGAGCCATTTACAAACCAAAATACCTGATAAAGCAATCAACTAAATGCATTCTGAAAGGAATTTATACTTTTAAACCTACTAAAGCTGATACATTTGATGATTAAGCTACTCAAAATATTGATAACCCCAATGGTTCCTGCAAAGAACATTCCTGATACTGATCATTTTTACAGCTGTCTGTCTGTAACAACAAAATAAATAACTGAGGTATTAAAACAATCTGTTCTCCTATCAACCTATAGGCACGTGGAAGAATACCCAAACATCCCCTTTGATTTATTTAAGTGGGTTTTACACATGTCAACATAGAAGGCTACACCCAAGACATACATTTATTACAGGAATGAAGGAAAATCAATTCACTTTTCAACTCTTACATGTGGGTAATCACTTAGAATGACAGAGGTCAGTGTATTGGGTCACATTATGCAGAACTCTAAACACAAAATAAAAATATTTGCGTTGAAGTTGGAAATAGATTGTAAAAATTCATTAGGTGTGGTCACTTCTCCATCTTACAGTTCATCTATTCAACATACTGACTTACACCTACTAATTGCTCATCTAGGGCTTTGAAATGAAAATTGTCATGTTTACCTAGAGATCCTCAATGACAAAAGTCAAAAAACCCAAAATAGATAGGAAATATAAAACTGTTTTTAAATGCAACTGCATTAGAGGTGTTCATCTATTAAACACTAGGTCAGTAAAAATATGTTTCAATATCCATTTCAGGCATTTACATCGTCACATAATTCACCATTCAAATCAGAAGTCCCATATTATTCCTGGCAACAAGACTGCCCTAAAAATAGATTGAATCTTCATGTGATCATCTAAAAACCACATGGCTCATTGCCTCCTGCTCCAGAACAGCAAAAGGGATGTTAAGGGGTTTGCTCTGCGTGGCATTGATGTAGAGCCCAGCATAAAGAAGCCATCACAAAGCAGAATGAAGAACAGGGGGCCAGCCAGGACAAGCTGGTCTGAAATTACCAGTGATGCAAAACCTTCTCAGCTAGTTCAAGGACACCCATTGCCTTTAGTGGATTTGAAGTCAAGATCCCAATGGGAATAATAGCTCATCTTTTAAACTATTCCTAGAACTCTGCTAAACCCAAAGAAGGTTTTAAGCCATGTAAGTCATACTAATGTTAATTAACATGATTTAATGTTAATGTACCTAATGAAATGGGTTTAAGTCTATGAGTGACTATCCTCTACCTGCAGGCTGTTTCAGAGTCCCACGGCAACAATGCAAAAGCTTACGCTGGAAATTAAGAGGGCTGATGAGAAAAGGACATGTGAGATAGTTCTGTTTATTGAAAAGACGTTCGCTCCACTTGTCTGAGCCACTACCTCTCCACGGAGGAAAAGTCTCTGGAATGGCTGATCTGCAAGTGCTCTTGGGACAGAAGTCCAACAAACCTAATGGTCAAAAACTGAGAGCCTGTTTAGGAATAGAGTTGAACTTTCTTTTAACACAAAATGTATCAATAGACATGAACTACCAAGCTCAACAAAATGACAGACAACCCTTTAATAAAAGGATCTTCTAAAGATGCCTATTACACTAGCTCTACAAGTTCTACTGAGCACTGTATTTATAGGTTGCCATTTACCCCCTTTGTTCATTCTCTGCTCCTTTGGTACATGGTAACACTGAGTAAACGGGACTAGAGGAAAACCTGCTCCTGATCAACAGAAACAGTCAAAAGGGAGAGCACAGAAAACTGCTTAGGAAAATGCAATCCTCAGTGGAGAGGGGGTTTAAATCAAAACATGGTTCTGTGCTCAGTTTAACTTCTTGAGAACATCAAGAGCCTGGGTTTATCCCTAAATTATTTAAGAGAATGACCCTTTTCTAATTTAACTAGAGCAGTCCTCTATTTGAATTCTGTAGTTCTCAGATATCTCAATTTGTTAAGAAAACAATGTATCAGTTTAGTTTTAAAACCAAATAAACACCCAAAGAATTATTTATAAACCTTAACTGATCACAGAATATTTGTTTACAATGTATCAAAAAGAGATTCAAAATTGTTTTCTAAACTATTAATGCTAATGGTATTTTATTACATGTTTACAAATGAACTGCTTTGTGCAATTAATTTTCTAACTTAGCAAGTCAGATTGTGTATCAGAAATATCCAACTCTGCAAATACAGCACAACCCCATTCATCTCAAATGTCTCTTTTTCTAACTCAAATGAAATATTTCACTTTGATCACTGTTAATAGAAAAGACCTCATATCAAAAAGGAATGGTTGCTATTACAAGATTCAGAATAAAAGTCTAAAAATAGGAGCACATATATTAAAAACCAACATCAAAAAAGAATCCAGTAATGCCATCTAACATGAGTTTTTTCCAGCTTTTATTACCCAGAATTATATATACTACATTTCTGCATCACGTTTAATGTTTGGAACGTATTCTCCACGGAGGGAGCATCAGCTTTTCCAGGGAACAATGCCTGTAACTTCATTAAAGGTAAAGCCAAATTATATAAACCTTTCCAGTGTCTGCCACTGCCCCCCTCCCGAGGACAGACAGTCTCCTGAGCTTAGCAAGGAAAGAAGTGACACACAGGTTCTCTGGGCAGTCTCTAAATGGACTCAAACTTTGTGTCCCTCCAGGCCTGATTTTTCTTTTCAGGAGTGAAAAAAGTCAATTCAGGTACAATTTGGCAAGAAAAGGGCGTCTTTCATTCCAGAATATAACCTGGTGATTTTTCACAAGCATCTCACTCTTTGGTAATTAGAACTGATTAGGTTAGGTATCTGTTACTCATTAAGGCATTTTCACATGCCTTGCTCCTTTTTGAATGAATTTCAGTTCTTCACCTGCAATATTGATACAGGTCACTGGTTCCATCCCAGAAGAAAGGAAACACACTTTCGCTGTTAAGCCCCAAATCTTAACTATAGAAAAACTAGTAGGTGGCAAATCATTGATTTATTTGTCTGTGGATTCACTTCACAAAAACCTTTCTTGAGAAAACTGTGCTGGGGCTTACAAAGAGACCAGAAGATGCAGAACATCATTTAAATTGGATGAAGTACATGGGAGTGAGGACAAAAGCAGGTTTGTTACTCTCTGTTGCAGTTTGTACAACACAAACTGGATCTATGTGAGAAGAAAATAAGACTTCAAAGAATCCTTGCTGGATGGAGAAAATATCCTCTAAAGCTTTCTCTGGGTGCCAAGAACCTGCCTTTGGTAATATTCTTGTGAAAGAGAATTAGTGTGTACTTTAAGTGGCTGAGAGAATAAACAAAACCACAGATTAAGTTTTTCCTTTGCTTTGTTGGCTGACAGACTAGAAAATTTAACTAAAAATGACCATTAGAGAATTTCCTCATCAGAGGCAGTAGTAGCGAAACATTTCATTTTAACATTTCTGTTATAAAATATTCCATAAAGTCACTTTGACATGAATTTCAAAATGAATTTTCTCTCCATTATCAAGTGCTAAATTAAATGCTTTTGTCCCAATTTGGGATGAAATGAGTTCTGAACCAAGCAAAAAACTAATTTGGTGTCCAACTGCAATTAGGGAAAACATTTACAGAAGTGTCTTTCACTAGACTGCAGTATTCTTAAATCTTTATATATACTTTTGAAGAGTATACTTTAGACATCTAAATGTATATGCAGTCGGTTAACCTAACCTGAATTTTTCCCACAAAATTCCATGCAGTGCATGTAACAAAGAGCCACGTTAAAAAAACCTTACCTCAAAGTGGTAAAAATTGCTAATGGATCCTGGGTTTAGGGTCTATCGGCACAGGCAGACACACAGCACATTGCCAGGAGAGCAGAAGAAAGCTCTTGGGAAACTGCTTGGCCCTGTGAGCAATCAATTAGAAAACATATTGGGTCAAAGAAAGTGTGATTGACAGAGTGGAAACAAATTAAGACAGAAATAAGATAAACCATTCTAAATTATTACATCTCATAAGATATTTGTGCTGTATAAGACCGAAGAGCACTATCCAGCTTTCGGTTGGTAACAAGTGTCAAGGAGAGAGTGTAAGAGGAGGCTGATGGTAACACATCCCTTCACACCATTCCAGCCTCCAACAATTTGCGACTTCGTGACTTCCTCAGCCACGAGCAGCATCTTTGTGTTTAATACCATCTGATGGAATCTCATCCAAGAAATTGGGAAATCATTTTTGATGCATTAATGTAAATTTCAATCCCCTATATTTTAATTTCAGTGTCAACAACATCCTGCAATGGTCTCACACCTCAGATATGTACAGTATGAAATACTTCCTTTGTTTCTCTGCTTCTTCAATTTCATTTGACTCCTCCTTTCTCCTCTGTTAGAAATCAATCATTTATTCTCAGACTTTATTTCCTATAATTTCTTGTCTTACAAACAATATTTGAGTTTACATACAGACTTTTTCTTCAGTAATATCCCAAAAAGAAAGTTCAGCTTCTTTCAGGAATTTTGATGGAAGACACTGCAAAAGCCTTTTGCAAAACTAAATGGATCTCCTTGATTCACATGTTTACTTCAAAGAGCTTGAACAATTTATGAAGCCTTTACAAAGCCATGTTGATTCTTCATAAATGTATTATCTTTATCAAGAGGTTCCTTAATTCTGTTCTTAATTATAATTTCTACCAAATAGGAAAATCTAGATGCATCAAAATTAAAACGTATTCTAGTATTTGTATGTAAGTGGTTAAGGAAAATGCAAGAGATAGTTAAGCCAGGAAACAAAAAAGTTGGATTTCACCGAAGAAGCATTAAAGTGACGGAGTGTTTGCTGATTACACTATTTTAGTCTCTAAGTAGTAGCAAGCTTCCAACAAGCTGCCCTCTGTGGCATTCCTCCTTCTCATCCCATCTGAAATTTTCATGATAGTTTAGGCAAGGGATCATTTAAACACACACTTCATTTGGCTCTACATCAGATTTTGTTAGAAACAAGCTGTTATGAAAGCTAAATGAGGCCATGAGTTTCAAAACTGATCAGGATTTTTTGGATGCCTCCATTTATGATTAATAACTTGAGTTACCATGAAAGGACTGAATATGCAGAGCTCAGAATACATTTCTTAAATGGGTTGTTTTAATCTGGGCAGTCAAAAACTAAGCTGCTCAAACTCACTAGTCACCTCAAAATTGTTGCCATGAACAAATGAAATATTACCAAGCTTGTGGTTTGATTTTGTTTTTAATGAAAATTTAAAGCTGTTTTAAACAGATAAACACTTCCAGGAAGGCTCAGGTACTGAACACAAAAGCACAGAGAATGTGATTCTTATCATCTCAGCACAGAGAAATCCAAGTGACAGAAGAACTGGCAGAAACACCGGACCACGCATGGGTTGTGTGGTTCCATTTACTGACATCTTGCACGATTAACATGGGAAGACAGCAGACAAGAAGCTGCCTCTGTTAAGAAAAGATGGTATTTCAGTTAACAGGGTTTATTTTAGCCTCTAGGAGTCATTGTACCAAGGGCAAATTATTATCCCTTAACATGCCATGGAAAACAACAGGTCTACAATTCCTGCTCCAAACCCCATGGTGTCAATCATAGATTGAGCTTCTCCATGTTCTGAAGCACAGCTCTCATTAAGGTTAGTGTCCATCCCTGACCATCATTTCACGAAAGCAGTTCCACAGCTAGAAATACTCAAGAGTAGATACAGAAGTCTTTTGCCTTTCAGCAGTTTCCTCCCCAGTATCCTGGGAAGGCTGAAGGCACAGGACCAGTTTGTACAGTTCAGTTCCTCGAAGAGGCCAATCCCAGCACTAGGAACAGACCAACAATGTACAAAACTAGGATCTTTCTTACCTTATCCTTGAGTCATTACAATGGAGACAAGCTTGTTCCAACTTTGCCCTTCCAGACGTAAGGTTAATACCAATAAACCTAAGGAAGAACCTTAACTTTTCAGGGCAAAAGTGTTCTACACTCTCTATGAAAGGTAACAATACTCCTCTGCTGCAAAGTTCATGGCTGAAGTTACACTGAATGTTGGCTATAAAACCAATTAAACAATTCCATCGTATTTTCTGTAATCAACATTACTTGGAAAAATAAAAGAATAAAACCAAAATCTAGAGATTTTTCAGACTTTACGAGGAAGTCATCAAGAAAAAGTTTGACTCCTGTTTGCTTAGCCTTAGCAGCAGCCACCTCTGCTGGATCACTCAGTAAAGTAGGTGCTGTCCAGTACAAATAAAGGAACTGATTCCATTTCTCAGGATGCAATTTTAGAGGCTTTCTTTTAAAGACTGGATAAATGCACTGGGGTTCTAACTGCTGGAGTGCCCTCAGGACTATCCCTTCTATTCTTTGAACCACAATTGCTTAATTTTCCAAGACTGACTGGGGGCCTGATTTTAATGGGAACCAAACATTCAAATCTCTTAATTTGCTTAAAATTCTAAACTCTAAAATATATCAGTCTGAGCTGCAAATGCTACGGTGAACATGTCTACAGTTCCGTCTTATGAAGTCTGAAGATGTGCTTCAGTGCTAAGAGCTCATACAAACTGAGTTCCACTGGAGTCACTAGGAGCTTGGCTGGAGCAAATCAGGGATAAATAATGAAGTAAGCCCTTCTCAATCTATCAAATGTTATTTTTGGAAGCTCAGGATTGTTCCTTTAGTGCTCTCAGAGGAAAACTGGGTCAAAGTACCACAGAGACATGCCACTAGGCAAGCAACCTGGGCAATTAGTTTAGTTACGGCTGATGAAATATCTTTATGAAGACAAAGGCTGGTGGATGTGTCTAGGACTGAGGGGTCCTGAGTTTAAATCACACTGGCAAAGACTTCAGGGGTGACACCAGGTTAGCAGAGTGGGCTGGACTGAGGCAGATCAGTTCCACCCACATTCTGCATCCAGTATTTTCTGTGGGCTGGCTCTGAGTCTTCGGAGGTACCAAGCCACCACACCATATGGGGTCTGGAAACTGCAGGCAAATTTTAAGGCCATAAAAATTCTCCAAGTCTCAATTTCTTCCACAGAAAATAGGGGAAGAGGAATGCCCAATCTGCCAGGTGCTTTAAGAACAAGCATATTACAGACTGAAAAGCATTTAGATACTGAAGCACCAATGTACAAATGTATTTGGCATTATCCATCCACTCTATAAGATCAACATCAGCACGCAAAGAAATGCAGACACTCTCATTTTATCAGTATTTTCCCAAACTCAGTAACCACACACGCTTGTGCAAAGCACAAATACCAATCCAAAAAACTGGATTCCTTACGATACTCATTCTTCATTACAACGCTAAATTTCATTTTCTTAAATAATTGAATACTTAATCAATAGTCCAGCAGAAATATAATGAAAATATTACATTAACAACACCTAAAAACATTGCTGAAACAGTGCCCAAATCCAGATAATTGCTGGCTCCTTTTCAGGAAGGTCAGCTTGGAAAAAAATTATCTGCGATTTTCTGCACATAATTTTGTGCTTGTACTCAACTACCAGTGTAAAATTGGACGCCAGCCCTTTGAACATTTGGCCCTTTAAGTTATTAATCCGAACTCAAGCCCACTGAAACATTCGTGTTCCTTGTAGTGCCTAAGCCCTGAACAGATCTTCCAAGCCCTGCCAGTTCGGACAGGGAGATGGCTGACATTCCTCTGCTGCCTTCTGCCAAAAGCCTGTCGGCGTTGGCCAGCTTCAAAGGCAAAATCCTGATACCCTGTAGGATTTCAACAGAAGACATCCTGCAAGTAAAGAAATCCTCCCAGGGCAGCCATATCTGAACCCTCCCAATTAAAATGTGGTAAACAAGGAAAGCCAGAAAGAGACATGTTACGCATGTGCCGGCTCAGCCGCCCTGCCCTGAGCTCAGCATCTGACCGTGGCTGTACGGGGACAGCGGAGGAAGCCACCCAGGGTCCCCCATACTCATCCCAGGCTCCTTGTATAGTGGGATTCTAAAGCTGCTGAAACTCTGTGGGGGCTCAGATTCTCTACTGATTTAACAGTATATTTATATTCACCCTCCCATGCATATTTCAGATATTCCTTCCCATACATTACTTCAGAAGAGAAAGGAAGCTGACACACATCAAGAAGCTGATCCCCTGAGAACTCGAGTTAGCTTGCTTATATAGAGCCACCCACCTAATCCATGTTCAAGATGTCAAACAATTACAACATATGCTTCCTTAGACACTTAGAGCAACAAAGACCTTGTATCCTGAGAACACCCAGAATAAATAAAGCAACCCAAGTGTTACAGGCATGCGCAGATGAGGAATAATATGTTTCTAAATACTTGGCTTTAAAACCCCAACCCTTTACTCCAACAGATTATTTTTTTTTACAGCATTTAAAGAGTGCACGTGAAGTTGATATGAAAATGGGAGTAACAGGCAATGAAATATAAGGATGTTCAACATATATGCAGCAAAATAAATTAGGTATGATTCTGTGATATGCTGTGAAAGTCGGAGAAAAAAAAAGCACTATTTGAAAATGTAGAATATCCTTTATGGTTACGCTTTTAAAAATTACTTCTATTTGTCAAGAACAATTGGCCCTTTCTTTTTGTCTTCATTTATCTCAGAGGAAAATAAAATGAAACAAACAGCAAAAAAAGTCCCAAGTACAGCGAACAGCTGAGCCAGGAACAAATTAAGTAACACAGATTGATGGCTGTTGATCTACAGCAGCACTATCACATCCCAATGCTACATCTCATATTTCATTTAAAGACCCGTCTCTTCTTTTCCAGAAACAGTGCAGTATTTATGGGAGAAGGCTGATTTGCAAGCCTCGGAGCTGCACTGAGAATCCAGATTCAGTTTTTCCAATTTGGCTTTAAAGTTGGTGAACGCCTTGAACTCTGAAGGTAGTAATCCAAATAAAACGAAAGCGAACACTGGAATGAAATGAACACTGAAACCAAACATGGATTTTCAAGAACTGGCGCAGGCAGGGCAAAGCTTTTTATCTTCAGTTTCTTCAGAAGAGAGTAAGGAAATAATGTGTGCAGCTTCTGCATCTGTACCTTTACTGGCCCAATAGCATGTATCTTCATCTGCTCTCTGGGTTTTCCCAGTGCTTTATCCTTCCTGGCATTCTCTGTTACAACAGCACCCAGATGTTCTCTTCCTTCATCCAATTTCCCCCTCAGCCTCTTGAAATCTTAATCTAAAATTTTTTAACTTTATAGCTATTTAAAAACATTGCCTGGCCCATACAGAATAGAACTTTTTCTATGAATGTCTGCTAAATATAAGATAAATGTTAAATCAATTCTTAGATTTCTAATGGCTTAAGAATTAGAGTGGCCACTTAAACCCAGCCAATTTTACTTGAAATATGAGAGGTTTCCTCAGAAGATGCAATAATCCTTTGTGCTTTCCTGTGCTTCATACAGGGCATATCTGGAACACTATCAATACTGGAGAAATGGTATTTGGTTCAATCATGTCAAAGCTAAAAGCCTGAAAGTTAGAAGCCCACGTAATTTATCCAATTTTCCAGAGCACGCTCAAATCTCTGCCTATCTGAGACTCAGGCTGGCTACTCAGGTGCCTAGAAATGGCTGTAGGCTCTTAGCTTTAAGCACCCAACGTGGAAAGTAGGTTGAATAGGTCTGTCCTTCTCTAGGAGAGAAAGCTGATGCCATGGAGAAGGTCATGGTGTGGTGAACAAGGTCTTTGTGATCACTGATGGTCACTGCTATGAGGGGACACACTGCAGAATTACTGCTTCACAACCACCCACCAGGTGGTCACACCTTGTGCTGGTAAGAAGGCACCTACTCGCAGTGTCTAAAGTCAGTCCCCCAAAACCCAAACCCACAAATGCTTTTTCATAACGTCCAAGCCTTACCATTCTGTACTTGTTTTCTTCTCTGTGCAGAGCAGAAAGAAGAGGAGACTCTGGCCAAAATTCCCAGCAGACCCAAACAGTCTCCTAAAATATCCTCACCTTTCCAGGAACCGCCACAGACAATGTTAGAGCAGTAACTGGAGAGATAAATGAGAACATGACCCCAGCCTTATTTAATTTTACATCACTATGCAAAGCTCTTGACTCTGCTGTCTCCCTGACCTACTTAATCTATTGTTTATTTCTTTTTTTTTTTTTCCCAGGAAATAGTTCATTAAGGATAAAAGCACCTGGCTTACAGTAACAGGGCACTGTGGAAAATATCTGTCATAAAACTGAGAGAGGAACATTCATAAATACATCAGGCAGAGCAAACCCACAAAGAACTCAGGGGCTGCGGGGGAGTATCTTAGGTGGAATGAAGGCAAAGAAGATGTATGGGCCAGAGTCTCTAATGGTATAAATGGCTGAAGTCCACTGTGTCCACTCTGCCAATTTGTATCTGGAGAGAATTTGGATTTACCAGCTCAGTCATCAGATACAGATGGTACTGGAACTGCTCAGGTTAGAGCCAGTATTTTCTTTTTGGCAGAAAAACAGCTAGAAAAAATCACTACGGACAAAACCAGGCCTGAATAACTGGTGCATACAACTACCGCGGCTTCTTCTTCACCGTCCTCCTGAATTGGCACTGGAAACTTAACTACTTCAAGAAAAAAGGTTAACGAAAATTACAAGAGAGAGAGAGTTTATGGAGTAATTTTAGGGCTTAATTTCTGTCATTTTACAGATGTACTAATTAAGTTTTTCCATAAGTTAAGAAAAGTATGGTTTTCTCTCTGTATTCTTCCTTCATCAACATCATACATGTACCATCTGCTAAGGCCTCTCTCTGAGCCCTCTCCAGAGCTTGCTCTCAGATCCACAGCACTCACTTGAGGAAAACACTTCCCTGTCAGTGCTTTATTAACCCCTCTGCAGAGGCATAAAAATTGGAGCTTATATTTGCTTAAACATATTTTAACGGTGCAATGTAAGCTCAATGCAGTTTACTCTCTGTGTTGAGATTATCTGATCAAATGTCACTTACATGTACGCTACGAAACAAAACAAGCCCTAGAAGTCCTCTCCACAAAACAGGCACAAAGCTAATGGCTGGCAGGAAACAAGTGATTCTTCACTTTTCTCTCTGCTCCCAGGAGGGTACAATCTTCAGCACAGCAGAAAAAGCATAAGCTTTGAGACTCCTGGATTGGTTACCACCAAACTCATGGAAAACTTGCACTTGGAAGCACGAGTTAATCTGGGTCTCCCTTCCAGAGCCCAGCATGAACAAAGGTCTCCCGTGCTCCCCACAGACCCCCCCACTTCCTTCCACCTGCCCCACTCCTGTAGGAGGCTCTGAGCCCTGTTTCCCTCCTCAGCCATTTTTCTGACCTTCTCATTATCCTTATGGTCTTGTCTGCTGCTGTCCAAAACTTGTTCTGCCCAACCCCATTTAAACTTACTCCCATAAATCAACAGCCACTTTTTATTTCCCCTTCACAAAACCCACTTCAGGCAATTGCATCTCTATTTGTTTAAACTACAACTTAACGAAGACTTCCCCGTCTCCAAGGGAACCTGTGCAGTCTCTCTAAGCTACGAGTTTTAGCATCTGCTGGGAGTCCAGGTGTGCTACGTGTTGCAAAGTCAAGGTGTTATTATTTGGTGATCCATTCTTTACCTCACAAGAAAAAAAGTTTTCTCTGCACATCAAAATGTTTCAACGCTAAATGTAGGAAAAGTAGAAGCAAGATTGATGATTGTAAACTCTCTTTTTGCCACTCATTAGAATGTTACCACCTTGCATGTTACTCCTCTATCTTAACCACCTTCTCTTCCTCCTGTCTTTCACACACAGGATTCCTCTCACAGCATTCCTTTTTTCAAATATGCAGATGTTAAACCACAGCTCCTCTCTTCCTAAAGCAACACTTCATGTGATTTACTGCTGCTGTACCTGTGACATATGAAGTTGAAGATACTCAACACATGAGCTGACTCCCAGAAACAGAGTAATCACTGTCCAACTAAAAAAAAAACAGACAGCCACAAGGATACATATATAAATACAGCACAAAAACATTTGAATAAATCATTGATTACTGTTTTATACCCTGGACCATTCAAATAACTCCTGAATTGCTGCTTTCACTGATACGTCAGGACTGTATTCATAGAACACCTTGTCAACCAAGGCCATACGTACTCACTGAGCTGTCCTTGCCTCAGTCTTACCCCTGGCTAAATGGCACAAGTCCTTCCTCCCAACACCCCATTTCTGACTATCATTCAGAGGAGAAAAAGTTATGTAAATGCACAATTTTAGTTTAGTTCTTTTTCCTAACTTACGCTGTCCAGTCTCATCTACTGGGGAATTAAAAACCCTCCTCCTATGCAAAGTAGACCACAGAGACAAATGCGAGGTGGGGATATGATGTGTTTTGCTTGTTTGTTTATTTGTTTGTTTCTCATTGGAGCCCACCCAGCAGCCCGGCCATTCCTTTTTCAAGCTGTTTCAATTCTTTGATTTGGTAACCAACAAGTCAAACATCAGGTGGGAGTGGAAATGAGTAGGTGGGAGCCAGAGTGGTCAGAAGCTCTTGGAATGTTGTTCTAAGAGCTTGAAATTTTGAAAATAAAACTATAGTAAACAACTCTCATTTCTTCAGACACTTTAAAAAAAAATAAAATATCGACTCTGACAGAGTATTTTATCTGTCTTTTAAGTTTCTACTCCAAAGGTTTTGGTTAAAATATCTCCTTCAAACCTTTTAACATCTCAATGTAAACAGGCAGAAAAAGGCCAACTGGAAATACGGATACCAGTTTAACTCTGAAAGATGTTCACACTTTACAATTCAAACAAAATATTTACTAGCAGTGTATCACCTTATTATCATGAATTGAGAATAAATTGAAATTTCATGCAACTGAATAGGCTAATTACATACATAGATGCACACTTTAAAAACTAGGCTTTTCATGTTCTTAAGTATAAGCAATTAAGGGTAAGAGTAACATTTCATAATTATATCATTGATCTAAATTCCTTGTCATTCTTCTATGAAAGCACTATACTTACTTACATAAGACACATCTGAGATTGTTCCCGTTTCTCCGAGTGGCATTTGTACTAATCAAATATTCACCTCATGACTATCTTTTTTTTCTCCAGTTTTTGCCTTCACATGAAATTTAAACTTTGGGAGTCTGAATTTATCATTAACTTTGAAGAAAGTACTAAAAACTCCTTTTAAAAAAAGTCATAGGGAGCTATGGGAAATTCGGTATTGGGCTGGCCTACTAATTAAAATCAACTATGCCATATTACTTCCAGTGTTCAAATGTATCCGCCTACAGATCTAAAATCTTTTCGCAATGATTAAAATCAGGAGTAAAAAAAAAAATCCCAAATCTCTTTCCACTTTCATGTGGAGCCACACAGAATGCACTTTTTCAGATTTCAAAGTCCATTAAAGCATCACCTTTGAAAACAGATGCATAACCAGGCCCAGAAGTGATTTATGCAAGCGAGATGCTCAGAACTGCCAGAGACTCGTCGTGTTCAAAGCACCCCCAGCAGGCCCCGCTACGTCCAGTTTGTATCACATATAATTAGGATTCTGCAGACCATAAAAATCAATAATATAATTAGTAAATGCTATGTTATTTCTCAGAATCTTGCTACAACTTATCTGCCTTTGATCAAGCAGAGCTGACTGCTAATGACATTTAATGTTAATTAATGAAAATACATGTGATAAAAAGTTCTTTGGGGAATTATATAATTATATACTATAAAAAATGAAGTATGTAATATCTGTAATTTCTATTTATAGCAATGACTGTTGTTTAGGATATTCTTAAGAAGACATAACCATTAGAAGTCATCTTTAGCTACACTTTCTCCTCCCGTACAGAAACACTTTCTGGAGCTGGTACGTGTACAACTGATGACCCACTTCATTAATGAGTTATGTCTATTTATAATACCAAAGTCTGCAGGTAAATTCTTCCTCAGCTGTGGGACAGCACCAACAGAATATTTTATGAAATTCACTTATCTTTTGACAGCGGCTGATTGACAGCAAACCATCACGACTGAAGCTACTGACAAAATAAATAACAGAACCCGGAGAGATTAGGCAGGGATTTCAAAAGAATGACTGCAATCCTTAGAGAACAATTACAGAAGGCCAAAGCATTTCATAATCTCGTAGAAATGCAACATTTTGCTACCAATCTCTTTGTCCAAGACCCCAGCTACTGAGGAACACTTATATTTAAAAATATTCCAATTTGATGTAACACATCTGAGTAACTATTCATGATTGTCATGGAAAATGGAGAAAGGTGAAAGGAAATTTTTCATTATTACAAAATGTCATAGGATTCACCAGAAACATTTTATCAGGTTCAATACATCTCTTTCTAAACTGGAAAGGAAGGGTAGAATAATGCATGGTATTACCACCATAAGTCAGCTTCTAGAGTTAGTAAGTCATGTCAATTATCTCCCATTTCCCAATACATTTTGGCTTTCATAATATATAACCAAATGCTCTTGCTTAATGTTAGCTACATAAAGTAAATGAATCCATGGGTTTGGTGAGACTGTTCTAATGCCAGAATCTGAGTATACACCTCACTTGCAACACAGAATCGCAGAATGATATGGGTTGGAAGGGACCTCTGGAGATCATCCAGCCCAACCTCCTGCCAGAGCAGGGTCACCCAGAGCAGGTTGCACAGGAACGTGTCCAGGTGGGTTTTCAATGTCTCCGGAGATGGAGACTCCACCACCTCTCTGGGCAGCCTCTTGCAGGGCTCTGTCACCCTCAAAGTAAGTAAGTTTTTCCTCATGTTTTGATGGAACTTCTTATTCCATCAAAAGTTCAAAAAGTTCCAAGTTCAGAAGATTGTGACCATTACCTCTTGTCCTGTCACTTGGCACCACTAACCAAAGACTGGCCCCATCTTCTTGAACCCCACCCTTTAAGTATTTATAGGTCTCTCCCTCAGTCTTTCCTCATAAGAGATGCTCCAGACC
>JAOXNG010000057.1:39876636-39891226 GCA_028566535.1 Scolopax minor
AACTCACAAGCTTTTTTATTTTTTTGTCCTATGCTGAGCCACTAATGTTACTAATTCTATATAACGTTAATGTCCAACTAAAAGTCTTCAAGAAAGATACCATCTTGACTGGCACCACAACCAAATATCTTTTGAATGTCACTGGGTGATAAGTAAAACAGCCACTGCATTTGTCTCCATCCCAGACGGTAGGCATCTGGCTTTTATATTATTCAGAGAATGGCTGTTATCTGAATTTTCACTTATGCAGTATAAAATCTTAAGCTCTAGTCAAAAGCTGTTTAATTTACAATCTCAAGTCTGAGCCATTGATTTCAGGTCAAGTACTCCTGCTGAATAAGCCCCTCTGTTACGAAAGTGACACACAGGAGACTTCACCAATAACAGATGGGTAACACTAAGATCTATAAGGTCACAGTAATAATGCCATACAGTGATGCAAATATCAAGTTTTTCTGACATAACATAGATCAGGCTATTTGAATAACCTGTTTCTTCCCACCTTCTCCCAACATAACAGTTACTCCCTCCATCTCTCCTCTTGTTTTCTGTTATTTCCCTTTTTCCTTTCCCTAGCCCTGGCACTGCTGTTTAATTCATTAACCTCACAGAAAACTAGACACTTTTTTGGTTTTCCTGGCACATAGTGTTTTCTCAGTGCTCTGTCACCTGAATCATGTACCTGCATCCTGCAACGCACAAGGACTTCACATTCACCTCCACGTGAGCGCAGTGGAACTCACAGCAGAACGGGGCTGGCCTCACAGTTTTAGCTTGTTCGCTACTGAGCACAGTGTTGACACAGAAAGTATTAATAACTAACTCAGTAAAACAGAGAACACAACTATCATTCATGTCAGCAGTTCAGCCTGTCGCATGCCATGATAGAGGAGCTCAGGAGGTTTGTATGAAAAACCTCGAGACTGAAAGAAAACCACAAACTTCACAAGGTTGACCGTGTTTTTCTTGAAAAAAGATAAATATTTTTTCTGGAATAATTCACTGTCAAACTGCACCACAGATAGGAGGCAAGCCTGATATGACAAGAAAAAGTTCAACATGTAGCTGAAACAGAAGGACCAGTGGTACATTATGAGAATTGTAAGAAAATTTAAGCTGGGTAGTCCCTAGAAGACAATGTAATACCTGTAAATCCTATAGCATACATTACAGGTAACAGCTAAATCCCAGCAAAGTTTGTATTTCATTTTGTGCAGGTTCCCCTTTTACATAATGCATGCTGTCAGCAATCGTTCTCTGTTTAATATGCATAGCAATTCTTCTTCTGTGTCACTTACTCAATAATTTGTCCCTTTCTACCAAAGAAAAGTCCTAATCTTGCTCTGAGAGGTGCCGGGAGGGAGGTGGGAATCCAAGTAAGTGTGTCCTCTGCTCTCCTCCTCTGCTGAAGCAAGAGCAAGGCAAGCAGAGGGCGGGATACGCTGAAGATCATACTGGTCTGCACTGGTTGCCAGTAGGACAGGAGCACATTTGCCAGGGAATGAGCCACAGCTAAAGCTGGGTGTCACCATCATCAAAGTCAGGATGTATTCATTACTCGACTTGCCTAAAATTGTCAATAGTATGTGACCACAGTTTTCTTCAGCTCCTCAACATCTCAACACAACACCTACTTTGGAGAGAGAGGAACTGATGCAGAATTTTTTTTGTATTTTGTATTGTACAGCTCCAAAACCCACTGTAAATACTGCCTGACAGCAAACACGAGCTGTGATTCAATTATCTCCTAAAATACATACCAAAGTACAAGCTCTCTAGTAGAACCAATGAGCCCGTTTTAAGTCAGACATGTAGCATGACAGCTACGCTAAATCCGGACAAAGAGCAGAAATTCTATTTCTGTTCTGAAGGTCATGGCCATTTCACTGATCTGCTGCATTTCCAGCTTTGCTCTCACAGATGATATTATTCTAGCTTATTTTTCTTAAAATAAAACTTATGGTACCGGTGAGTTAAGAAGGGAATTTTTACTTCAAAAGCCAATACGCCACTAAAAAGAACACATATTTTTCAGTTTGAATAGTCTTTCCTTTAGGAGGAAGAGATTTAGCATAAAAAATATCATCCAACTCTTCTATCTGAACATGGCAGATATTAGTAAACATTATTGCACCAGTAAGGTAATACTTGTGAAGATAACACATAAAATTTTCAAAGCTTCACCTCAGGACTGTAGGAAGCAAGAGATAACTGCAGTACAGAAAAAACAGCTATTGAGCTTGATACTTTCCTTGCTAAGAAAGCCACGATAGAATTTTAGCCTTTCCCTTCTTAATTATTTTTACTCCCATAAATCAAAAAAGTCTTACATTAAAAAAAACTGGCAAGCAATCAGTCAGAGCAGACTAATTGCTTTTGCTATTTAAAAAGAACCTAATTTTAAATGGCTAAAGTGTTGTGGTTTAAAGTAGCTATTGTACATGTGCATTAATTAATTTCCTAAGGATTTTTATTACATCTCCATGACACAGTCTAATTATCTGATAATGCTTTTTCCCATGTATATGAGAACGACATTGCTACAGCATGTACTTCAATTGTACTCAAAGAGCCTGCAAAGTGTGAAACCAAAGGACTCAAGGTCTGTCTACTCTGCTAAATAACACGTCAGGAAGCCCTACTACAAATTTTTTTTCATTCCAAAGGGATACAAGAGATAATCTGTCAAACATCGTTGTCCAACTTATGCATTTTTCATGCTCTTTCAAAGACACAGAGAAAAAGCGAGAGAAAGGGTGAGTGCAGTATTTCATTAAACATCTCCCTTCTGGAACAAAAAAATCTAAAAACTGCTTTCTTAAATGGAGAAGCAGAAAGAATGAAAACAGTTTCCTACCCCCTACTTCCATCTACTTCTAATACTTAAAATGCCTTTTTGGTAAGTCTAATTCCACATCTCTGGAGGGATGTTTTGTCAGTTGTTCTCAAATTCAGATCTAGAGGCTGGCCATGTAACTTGGTACAACCAGGGCATGGAGCACACCAGCTTTCTCTCCCAAAACCCTGGAGTAGTTTACAAAACCTGAAGAACAGGCCTCGTAATAAGTAGGAGAAATACAGAACTTTAAAATGTAGCCTGGTCTCTGGAAAGTACCAAGTAGATTTGATCCACAATATGCCAAAGGAGTTTGCAGTTTTCTTCCATGCTGCTGTTCCACCATGAATCAAGGTAAGAGTTAGGAATCACCACAGTGAAGAACCACACTAGGGAGAGGCCCTAGTAGGACAATGCACTGAGAAGAGTCTCTTCTCCACATGTCAGGAGAAATTGTCCCAATTTGGAAAAAATAGAAGGGTATATATATTCAATTTCCATTACCTAGAAGGAGAAGTCTATCAGAATCAAAACGAGAAATATATAAATGTCAGATTGAAAATAAGGAATAAAGGCCCATGAATCTGCTCATTGAATAAGTCCCTGGAGCTGGTTGGTGGACGAGTTTGGATCTCAGCTACAGCAAAGGCAATGGGGAAACCAGCAAAATGAATGATAAACATAGGCCTCAGGAAAAAAAGAACTTCTGTATGTTTGTCTTAATTTTCATTCTGTGAACTCAAATCTTGGCAATGGCTTAGACTAACTTCAAATTAATTTAGACTAAATATATTAGATAACAGTAGTGGAAGGCTTCCCCATAGAAGTAACAGTAATACTTATGCACCTGGGCAGGTTTCAGAGGAGAACGGCTACCGAGTAACAAGAATTCAGTTGCCCCTCAAACTGCATTTAGCCTCCCTCATGTTAAATCATTAGCATCTTATGTATATACCGAGAGACTCAACATTGAAAATATTGTCTACTTCCTTTTGACTAGAAATCAAGCCACAAATGAACATAGCACTGTTGGCCTAAGCACTGCAGAGGCTGCTTCACTGAGTGTGTGTGGGTACAAATCAAACAAAATACTGCACAGCATATGGAATATAACCTGGGGGAGGGAAAGCTGGAGAGACAGCAAACTAATTTGTAGAGTCTAAGCTGTGTTTGATGCACACAAGTAACTCCCATTAATGTGAAATGAAGTAATATCACACCAAAAAGCGACTACACTCCAAAAGTGGCTAGCTGCTGCCCACCACAACCCACTCCTCTGCAGTGCCTGCTGTACCTTCTGCAGTAGCACAACCTTCTGCTTCCTGCTCCTGCTGAATTCAAGTAGTTAAGCTTGTGCCAAAGACAGGCTTCGGGGTGAGCTTGGCATCATCACTAGGTGAGAAATTCAGACAAATATTCAGACACATTTCGAGCTTAGTTCTTGAGCTTCTTGGCCCCGACTTCCAGCTTAAAGAAGCTTTGAAACCAGCAGACAAGTCAACAAATCGTATCCCCAGTTCAGCAGTGTGAGGCTATTTCTCACGTACTTGAATTCTCCACCTACCTTGTCCCAGCAACCAGCCTAAGGACATGTCTGGACACCACTTTCTTCTCTGAAGTACACAGCACTAAGGCTACAATCACACAGTGCAGGGATCTGGATGGTATTACAGCCTCTTGAAGGCAACGTGAGAATACACACTCAAACCCACCACTCTGGTTCAGTAATATTGGTTAAACAACACTTGTAAAGTTAAGGTCTAAACTTTCCAGGCACCGAAGACCCTTAGAGAAGGTGATAAAGCACCTCAGTACTTCACCAGAGGGGGATGTAAAACACAGAAAGGAAAAGGAATATGAATTGTGCGTCGTCTGTACAGATCGCCGTTCCGCTCCCTTGCGCTACGTGTGCTTGGTGTGGATGTGAGCCCTCCTTGGCAGGGGAAAGGCTGCAGAGTGAGAACATGAGAGCAATAAAACATCACAGCACTTTAGGGGAAACTGCAAGCTACTTCCATTCTATTGATCTTCTCTGGACATCAATGACACACTGAGTTTATTTGGAAAACTAAATTCTAGAGCATGTTGCATGAAACTTGTTTAACTGAGTGACTAAAACTGAATTATACTTATTACTGCACTCTAAGATACAGCCAGGAAATACACATTCACAGCTAAATAACCATATAAATTGCCATACTTTGTAAATGTACCATATATATATATCTCAAACTTCTTGCGATAAAAAGGTGCATTCTTTTGTAGTGGTTTGTAAGATTAAAACTTCATTGTAAATTACTATCAAAACTATAGCATTACAAAACTAAATTTTAGCCAAGTTAGAATTCCCTTAATTACAAAACCTCTAGGATTTGAGCCCTTATGCAGCAGCTTCAAATGCTATATAACACCTCAAAAATATTTCCCTAAAGAAACAAATAGAAAAATTAGTATTTAAAAGAATCATTATGTAGACATAGATTTTTAATACTGTCTGCAATACGAAACTCCTGACCATAGTGAAATCCAGATATTAATTTCCTTCTCTTCATAATGGACGTTGCTGCTCAACTCATTCTTGCAAACAACAAAGGTGCCAAGGAACTTTCATGCAAGTTATTTTGAATGAAGACAATTTTTATCAGGCGCCTTCCCTTGCTTATAAATAAGGCCACGTTGGCAGACAAAGGGGGGTGTCAGCAATATTTGACAGAGGCGCCTGGGCTCCCTTGAGTGGAGAAATGTCATTACAGCACTGGAGAAAATCATTATCCAATCCATGAACGATTATTTGGTGGTGGGATTTTGTCACTCGGTTCACCACTGTTTGCAAACTTTGTGTTTTAAAAAAGTCCTGAAAAAAGCCATTCTGCCCTTCAAAGTATGAACCAGGAACCTGAATCAGCCTTTCTTGTACACACACATCTTTGTTCCATACTTTCAAAGTGTCAAGACTTACATCAACAATTACAGCATTGGCCCCTCAGTCCAGCAAATCTTGCTTCCAAAACATTACATGGGCTATCAGTAAGCACTGACTCATTAACTTCCATTGTAAGGCTTTATTCCTACCCTGCTGTAAACACATTAATTATCTGACATTCTAGTTTTCAACAGTACATTTTTCATAATTTTTAGGAGAGCTCTTGTCTTCTGAGATATGCTCAAAATATTTCTTTGATTCTTCAGACTCTTGAAAATTAAGAATATTTTTTCTACTTTTTTGGTGAACTTCTCCATTACTCTTCTGGCCATTACTGGGAGATCGATGTAAAGAACAGCAGCACCTTCTTGTTCTGGTTCTGCCCAAGATTATACTGAGTATCTGAAATAGCACTCACAGGATCTTAAGATAATCACAGTCCTCTTCTTTCTTCCCTGGCACAAACACATGTGCCTATCAGTTCTGCTCTTCTGCTACTATTAAAACACTCTTCAGACAACACATTTGGTGTCTACATCACAGGTAGGTGATGATCCCCAACTTTACCTACAAACCTTGTTTGGGAAGCATCCCGAATTCAAATTCTCCATGCCCTGATCTCTGAGTACAGCAGAGTTTAGATAAGAATACATTACAGATGATGTATGAACCAAGGTCCGAATCTTTCAATAAGTGCTGTTCAAGATGAGTGAGCTATTTAAATGGATTACTTTGCAGAAGAAAAGACTTAATGCTGTGTTATCATAAATCTATATTTCCACAGCAGAGACACTGTAATTTAATAATAATGTGGTTTAGGTATACGGTGCAACCTTGTCTCCTTTCAAATCTATAGGAACAGACACCTTCTGTACACCAAGGAATATGCCATGTAATCCAGAGACGCAGAGGAAAAAGCAGAATACTAAGCAGCAAACTGTGAAGGAAGTGCATTTTACTAAGAAAAGGATCAAAATAAGCAGGCAGGAGATACTCGACACAACAAGTAACGGGCACTTCAAGCAAGTGATATTGTTTTTGTTATAATGCTATTTAAACATTAAACCAGTTGGCAAAACAAAATCTTATTGATCAGGAGCTGCCTTCAAGAAAGACTCTTTTTAGCCATTTTTTATTATCCATCAACAAAGACAGTCTGAAAGCATATGCTCTGTGCTATCTGCATAAGAATAATCAAATACCTACTATAGCAAGGAGTGGAAAAACTCTTCACTGGAGTCTCCACAGCGGGAATGACACGTTCCAGAAGAACGATTTCACACTGTGAAGAAGAACCAGAGACAGAATTTCTCTCAGCACAAGTTGCTTTTGTGACCTCCCCACCTGCCGATCACTAATTGCTGGTAGACAAATGAAACAAGTGTCTTTAAGTGCTTGTCTGCAAAACTAAACCTACCTAAACCCACCAGGTAACTTTCTGTAGAGTTGACAGTAAGCGAACACTAAAGAGTATTAATTCACACAGTTCTGCTCACTGAAGACAAAGATTTGGAGATAAGAAAATACGTTCAACTACTTTAACTACATCTAGAATGAAAATCTCCCCAAGGTCAGTAATAAGTGGAGAGCATCTTTCAGCTGATGGAAGCTGCACCGACAGCCTTGTTCTTAAGCTATTTATCCAAACTGAGCCTCAACAAACGCCAGATTCAAACCATTAATTTGGAAAGTTCATAAGGACGTGGCCTGGTGTGAAGAGTGAGACTCACTGATAGCTGATTGCTCTGAAGAAGGGATAATAAGGGTACCACATGAAAAAAAACTTTAATCTCCTGGGATATCCCTTAAGGCACGCTCTCAGTTGCAACCCAGTGACAGAGAATAAAGTTGTGGTCACAATTAACCCATGCAACTGTGTGCCCTTTCCTCAATGTAACCCTGGGGAGGGTGGGAAAACACAAACCATAAGTTCTATTTTTGACTCAAGTATCACCATCTTAAGTGAATCCTTCCTTACTTTATCCTGATCTCATCTGAGGTCTTTACCAAGGCATCAGCATGTTTGAATGGGCCTCAGAGCACAAGCTCCATTTACAGCTTATTAGTGGAATTAGGTCCCTGACTGTACACGACCATCCCAAGTGCTGGAATCGTGCCCCTTCGTGCAGGACATTTATCATTCTCATCATGGTGCCTGCTCTCTTTCCATTGCTTTAACTGACCAGCACAAGGAACTATCATATTATTCAAACCCTAGCTGTATTACAACTTGCTCATCTTCTAAATAAATGTATTAATTAGATGCCTAATGAAAAATCATTGAATAGACTGTCACATGGGATTTGACAAAAATTTCTTATGTCAGATTTCACTATTTTTTTATTGCTGTTTGGTTGATTTTCTTTCCTGTTTCCTTCAAAGCTTCCTTCATTCCTTTTAGGTACAATTCTACTGGGAGAACTGGGAGAACTCCAGCCAGCAACTCAGTCAGCACAGGACCCCAGTACCCAGTTGAGCTCAGACAGCAGGAAACCCTATTGTAGTTTGGGGTTGTTTTTTTTTTCTCTCCAGTCTAAGAAGGCAAAAAACCCAACCTAAAGCCTACTCTTTCACACATTTTCACACTGACTACTTGTGTCAGCAGAATTCACTGTCGAATAACTTACAAACTGTAACTTTTTCTCAGCAAGTTTGGCTAACTGCCATTAAACAAAGTGGTCATACCTACATGAGAACTAACAGGAAATTGCTGAGAAGACAGTTGAGGATTGATTGAGAAGATATAAGACTAATAACACCCCTTTCAAAATTTAATTACAGTGACTTTTTTTTTTTCCTAAAGTAGTATTGGACTGGAAAGCCCTTTCCAAAGCACCATCCCATGTTTCCAATGCTTAGAGTTGAAAAATACTAGACATTAGGGATCTTATCCAAAACCTATTTAAATCAATGAAAACTTGCCTATTGGTTCCAACTGGCTAATGAACAAACCTTCAAGGTTTTTAAACATAAGGGAATGCAATAGGCAAAAGGCAACACACTCACTACCTGTACATTAGGTCTGATCCTCTTAAGACCTGGAGCACACACACATCTTTCTGCCTAATCTGCCTAAGTCATTCCAGATAAAAATAAGGAAGCTGTTCTCTCCAGCAGTCAGTGCTGATACAGAAACTTCACATTCCCTCCCTGTGTAGGAGAAGGTCAAAGAATTGTAGAGGAAATAAGGCCCCACTGACTGATTCGTTTTGCAGGACAAGCTGCAGGCAGCAGCTGCAGTAAATCTGCACTTCCATCGCTGCAGAGATGTGCTCCAGGTAACCCTTCACGCGGCCAGAGCCCAACGTTAGGTCATGAATTTGCAGTCTCTGTTCCATGAGATCTGTGTGATAGTTCACATACCAATTCTGCTACAAGCCTAAAACCAAACCAAATTCAAAACCAAGATTTTGCTCCAAACCCTAAACTTGGCAATTTTATTTCTGTACTACGTTGCTAGACACAAGATTTCAAGATGTTTTTCTTGTCTCCAAAAGTTCTTCAATAATGTGCATGTGTAGCTACCAGATCATCCTACTAAACAACCTTATGTTAGCACTAGCAAAAGAGCTGGGTCTCAAGAACAGAAGATTGATTTTGTCTTTGGGAGGAAGAGGGAGAAGTTCATGTCACTTTTTATGCCCTGGACCTCCTGGCTCCCTCTTTGCTATCGCAGGCACCATTGAGGGTGGTGCATTTAGAACCTGAAAAGACCTGAAGAAAACTCGCCCAAGATAATTCCCCACACAGAAGTAAACCACAGAGAGAAATCATTTTGCTGCTTAGAGAATCTATTTTAAGATATTGGCATTTGACTTAAATAAAACAAAAGCTGTTTGGGATTCATTGTTCTCTCTGCAGAGTAGTGAGCACCAAGATGATGATTACATCAAAATTGATTGGTTTAAAAATGTCTACTTTAATTAACTTATTATAATAGTTATAGAACAGTTTCAGACAAGGTCTAATGCACCAAGGATTAGATGTCATTCACTTGCGATGCCTGGAGGATGGACACACCCCTTTTGACAGAACATTCCTGATCTAAGTCAATGCAGAACGTGTCTGTGAAGGATTCTTCCCTTCAGGCCCCACATGCATTGCAACTTGATATTAAATTCTCTTATTAAAATACACACGTATTAAAAGCAACTCCCCCAGACCAATTTTCTTTTTTACAGTGTTTTAGACTCAATGTTGGAAAAATCTTGAAACAGTTACAATTCTTCATCTGGAGCCACGTTCAAAAGGAAAGCAGTAACACACTTCAGCAGAAGTAATGCAAAGAGCAGATCACCCATCCGAGAGCAGGACTCCCTCTTTTGCCACCTTGCATTAAGGCAGCAAAATAGTTCACCACAATCCATACCAGTAAATGATAAGAAAATGGAAGGGGATTTACACCAGCTAATGGTGTATTTGGGGCATAAGGGAGGGGGACTTTCTCCCTTTCTTCATGCATACCCAGTGTATCTGCACACAGGAGAGTCACGTGCAACCATGAACCATGAACAAGGGGCCCGGCGTTGCCCTGGGAAGGTGTTGAAACAAGTGGCAAAACCATTTCCAAACATACAAAGGACAAGAAGGTGATTGGGGGTAGTCAGCCTGGATTTACAATGGAGAAACCATGCTTAATCAACCTGATAGCATTTTATGGTGAGAAGATTGGCTTATTGGATGAGAGAACAGTCGCTGTTGTTTATCCCAACTTTAGCAAGGCTTTTGATGCTGCTTCTCCCAGCATTCCATCCTTGTAGATATTCAAAACCCAACCAGACAAGGTCCTAAGCAAACTAGATGACCCCAGTAGGGGGCTACACTAGATAATTTCAAGAGGATCCTTCCAACCTCAACTGTTCTATGATTTGATGACATCCATCCTGAATGGCTTATTTACATGAAGTCAGAAGGATGGATGAGATGACCTTTTAATATCTCTAGTGGCCATCTCTACCAGTTCTATCAATATCTGTTTGCAAAGCAGCATCACAAGTCGTATCACAAGTCTTTTTTCTGTTCCTTCCTCATTGCCTAGATGAAAATCTATGATGTGTTCTAGGCATTAAACAGTTAAACACAACAATTCTAGTACTTAAGGCTGCTATTCTAGATACACAGTTCTGTTTGACCCCAAATTAAATCCCTTTCTGATGCCTTCAGAGATGTCCTTCAGTAGTCTCTTTCCATTACCCTTAGCTAGCAAGGCTGATCAGTGGACCAATGTGTCCAGTGTATTCTCCCGATTTACACCAGTTATTTTGCTTCCAGATGTGTGAGAAGTTTTCTCCAATTCTTTGAGCAGCAATCAGAACTAGCCAGCTCTTAAAGTGGATCACAGCCTTCACCTGAAAACTACTGATGCTTGTATTTTTCAATCCACTCTAAACCACAATTTTAAGCACAATTTGCTGGCTGAGGGTACTTGAAGTGAGAAATAACTTACTCAGATGTTTAACATTTAGAAAGCGCTAAACTCTTTTAAATTATGGCAATTTTTCCTGTACAGGCCATGTTAAAAAGTGAATTGCCAAACAAAAGATCCCAGTTGAGGAAATCCTTAGAACTTATGTTCCTCCAGCCAGATAGAAACAGGAGGTTCCCAACAGCAAAGCTGTCACCCTTCACTATCCGGGGAGATGTCACAGTTCAGCTGCAAGGAGAGAACACCATACTCAAAGCCTGAGCCTTACTCAGCCTCCTGCCTCTGACCCAAGCTCTGCTGACCCTTGTGTAGACACAGCAGCACTTGGCTTGTATTCATGCTCCTATTAGCACGTCAGCCCCATTTGAACGAACCGCTGCCATGAAACCAGCCTAACAATTTATATAATTTCCAAACCAGAGAAAAATCTTTAAGATTAAGATAGAATCAGGAACTGCTGGTCTGATCTCAAACTTCTATAAATGAAACAATGTCCTATTTACTAAGATTTTCATTTAAGATTTTCAGATAACACTCTATTTGATTTCTCTTTTTAAACAAATCAAAGAAGCATATTGCTTTAAAAAAAATAAAACTTTTTTTTTTAGTATCTTTTCTATCGCTCTCAGAAGCCTCCAAGTGATTTAGGAGAGTACTTGTTATATCAGAAAGTATCACAGATATTTAGGGAAGAGTTAGCACTGGCATTTTCAAAAGCTCTACTTCAAAACTTAGAAGCCAGAAAAAAAGGAAGCATTCCTTCTCCTTTGCAATGAGCCATGAAAATGACGTGAAGGAGATATGTCCTCTTGCAAGAGAAATATTCTTATTTGCAAATTTTCTGTTTCAATGAAATAAATATTGCAACTGATCAATCTGATAGCATGAAAATTTATCATGCAAGAACACAAAATTAGTTTAACTTTTTTATTTCCTGATCCTTATTTTCTTTGCTCTTAGCATTATGTGAATGTATTTTATATAAACTTGCTCCTTTGTAGTCTTTTTTAAAAAAGGAAAGGGAAAAGATGACAGATCTCTGAAATCTCAGCTCATAATCTTCTCTTCTATTATTCTGCCTGATGGAAAACCTGGCCGGGGATTTTACTGTTTATCCAGACTGTGGGAAGGCCAGCTCTTCTCCTATGAGGTGGGAGCTCAGATGCATGCATTAGCTAGAGAGAGAAAGATTTTAGAAAACAGCAAATAATTGAAGCATGTTGACTTCTTCCTTTTCAGATACTTTCCCAAATAATTTAGGCCACAAGAATAAGTTATAATTTGTGCATTAGTATTTAAATGCTCCAGCTGTGACTTGATCACATTGACCTATGCTCTTCATAAACAAATACTTAATTCTGGATCTGAGCCCTCAGGCCACCCATCGCAAATGCTAACATCATAAGGTTTCATCTACAGAGTGTAAATATGTCCTTCTACTCAAATATATTGGCTGAAAAATATCAGACAAGTGTTTTAGCTATAGATGCAAGAAAAAAGTGTTAATAAGAATCCTCAGCATATTTGATAATGTTTCAGATTTTAAAAATAAAATTTAGTAACCTCTACTCAGTTTGGAAAGCTCTAATCTGCACAACCCACTGCGAGGGCAAGAGTTTTCTTTTTAAAGAAAGTCAGTTTACATTTCATCAACTGAACACAGCTTTATTTCTTTTTTGTTTAGAAGCAGGAAAGCGTAATGCCACAAAGACCAAAAGCCCTCTGTTGGTATATAAAAAACTGCTGTGCTATTGAGTAAAAGCTTGGCCGGAGTCGGAGTCCATTAATAGCTATCTGTACTAGAAAGACATTCATGTATTTTTGTTTGTTTCTGTTCTCCAATTCCTACCCTCCTAAAGAGAGCCAAAGGCTAAATTGTGCTGCTTCGAGTAAAGATTAAATAGCAAGCAATTCAACTTCTGGCACTACACTTTCAAATACGAAAGGGGTTATGTCATGCAAAAAGAAAAGGGTTTTCTTTGGAATTGTGCATTATTCTTCTTTCATGACATAATGAAAGGGAAGGGTTGCATTTTAAAGCTCTGCAACATTATCAAACTTTGCTACAGACACGCTGCTTGAGAGACACCCAGTAGATAACCAAAGCCACGGAGATACGTAAATGATAATGAACAAACAAGCATTAGTTGCTGCTAAAGCCAGTGCATATCACAGCCATGCACAGACCTGCCACCTCACTTCATGGCACCACGGGGAAAAAATGTCACTTTCACACCCTGGTTGTTTACTACCCAGAGTTACTCAGGGAGCAGTAAAAAGAATCTGAAGCAGAGCAAGTCAGCAAACCACTCACAATGGGCAGGGTTTTTATTTCAGTCACACCGTGGCAAATTCAAACAATTTTGATGAAGTCAACTGTGCTGCTCCAGAGTGACCCACCATTAACCACAGCGGGACAAACATAGTGTTAATTTAGCAAACTGAAAAGATTCATGGAGATATTTTTGCAGATACGGTGATATATAACTTATACCCTTCGTTAATAGTTTCTATTCAAGGTATAATAATTTAATTAGCATTATGAGAAGACTAACCAAAGTGCATACAGTGCAACAAACAATCTAAATTGACTTTTCAGGCTGAGCAGTTACACCTCTCTGACAGCTATGTGACCGCTTGCAATTCCAATGGCTAGTCTAGCAATTAACATTCTCTCATTAATCACTACTAATTAACTTCATTGATCCTTAACAATGGGATTTTCACATTAAAGGATGCTGCAAGAAGCATTGCATTTGTTATGATATAATATTCAGAGGAAATGAAATAAAAGAAGCACTGTGCCAGGGGACAAAAACACCATTAAGGCCAGGATGTTAAGTTACACCTAAAACTATGCATTGATCTTGGCTTTCTTTTTGTTAACTAAGTCTGCTCTCTTAAAAAGGAAACAACAACTATTTGGCATGACATGGGCACGAGTAAAAGGGAAGAACCACAGGACAGTTGATGAATGGACTGCAAAGTTGCTCTGCAGGTGCACTACTCTTGCATAAACTCTATGGCTTCAAATGTGCAGCTTGAAATCCCCCCATTTCCTGCTGTTCCTGCTCACTGTTGTCACCATGGGTCACACTGGGTAGGGCTCAGTGCATCACTGTGCAAGACAGAGCACTAATAACCAGCCCCACCAGGGTCATGGCCCCCACTGCCACAGCCCCAGCTGAACAACAACAAAGACAAGTGTTTCACTCCTGATAACGCTGTGAAATTGCTCACTTAGGCACGGTTGGCTACCAGCCTGGCTACTGAGATGCAGCACTCAGTTGAAAGGACCACGATGAAGGGAAGTAGTGTTTTCCAGTAAGGAGTTAAAAGATGTTAAGGTTCTGCAGTTGTCAAATCTTGGGGGGGGGGAATAAAAATTGTGTACAGTTTCTCTAAC
>JAOXNG010000057.1:39903534-39913998 GCA_028566535.1 Scolopax minor
AATTTGTTTTTCTCATATCTGTCTTAGAGGAGGTATGTAATATCAGATTTGTGGTACAACACTCAGATTGTTTGATCAAAAACTTGAAACTGTAGGGCCCTGAGAAAAGTGTGTGGTGTTGGGTTGGATGGTTTGTTTTGGTTTTTTTTTTGTTTTGTTTTGTTTTTGTTTTGTTTAAAGATGTATAGATTACCTGTGTAATTTTATGGAGTAGATTTTTGGTTGGTTTTTTGTTGTTTTTTTTTTTTCCCTCGGAAGCCTCTGATGTCAGACTATGGGTGTTAAAAACGCTGTGTTTTTTGATGTATGTCTAGATAATATGTCATTTATTAACACTTTCGAATAAGCAGTATTTAACTTCTCAATTTGCAATCCTTTTTATTGCAAGAGACATTCAATGATATATGTATTCCACAGGTGGAACAGATTCTTAATAAAGACAGTTTGTAGGTGCATTTTTTAATGTGGAAAAATGTTTGTATATCAATTGCAGTTGTGCTCATTGGAATAGCAAATGTAATTTTTTGCTACATGACTTAACGTTTTTTTATAAAAGATGATTTACCAAAGGAAAATTTTAGTCCTGTGATACTATAATTCATCCCTTATATTAAACATTGGTTTATTTTTACTGTGTGCATGCATACATTTTAAAGAAGTACATATTATACATATAACCATACATTTACATTTTTTTCAGTCACAAGAGAAGGCTGCAGAGAGTGAAATTTAAAACTTATTGCAAATATTCTCTGGGAATGTTTGATATTGACTAAAGTCAAGACTGTGCGCCTTCTGCGTATTTAGCTCTATGAGGCAAAAGGATGTAGTGCTGAAGTTGAGATTAATTCATTTTTACTTCTCCTAAAACTCTTTGTGTCTGCTGATGTTACTAGATAGTGTCATCGGAGTCCATTCTGCAGTGGCACGCTCTGATGGATTAACTGCTGTGTAGACGCTCACTTGTTGCTGTGGTTCTGAGGAGCAGGACATAAGAACAGGGAGGACTTTATAGAGCGATGGTTTCCAGGTGATGGCCACGCTGGCTATCTACCAATACTGACACAAAATGAATATTCCTTGAACTGCACCACTGATGTGCTAGGCAGCATACTAATTGAAAAGATAAATGGGAAATTTGACTTTCTAGAAATTCAAGCTCTGGATTTTGGTTTTTAATTTCTTAGACTTAAATGCAACACTGCTTTGCCTTTTGCTTGCATAAAGATTGAAGCTCCCATGGTGAGGAATTTTTGGCAACAAGTGATGAGGTATTGTGTCAGGTAGATTTAGAAGGCAAAAAGACTGTTCAATCAGAAAGCAATCAAAAACTGTAGAGTTACTGCAACTACTTTAGCTTAAGGTGCTTAGAAAACAAAGTATTAAATAACTTTCCAAAAATAAACTTAAAAACAGAAAAAAAATGTTGCCCCTTACTGTGGCTGCTCAGGTTGTGACAAAATGCTACTTGCTTTCTAGGGTTTGGTATTGCTAAACAGTTCTATTTGCATTCATTGTGGTGTAAATGCAGGATGTGTTAGTGCTATTGTAACCTGTTCCTGTAAGTTTGATTTGACTGTTTTTGAAGGAAACTACTAAGATAATATAAATTCAGAAAGTGCCTTTTATAAACGAACATGAGATCATTTTTCAGCAACGTATGCATTTTTTCAAGTATAAAATTAAGAACTGATTCTGCAAATACATATGATTTAAATCTGGTGATGCATCCCAGTCAGTCCCAATGACATTACTTTGTATTGATTTACCTTGATTCTTTTTAAAGTTGATAAGCTTATGGGATTTGTCAGAGGACTTGCTGGAAATGCAAAATATGCAGTTATGAGAACACTTACCTAGAAATAAATAAATGTTTATTAAAATTATAAATTATTAAAAATTGAAATAAAACAAATTATTAAAATTTAAATTGTAAGTAGATGAAATAACTCACATATGAAAAATGTGGAAGAATGAAAAGAGCATTAATCACAGAGTCTTGTTGCAATTGCCTATAAACATGGGAAATTGCAATATCCAGCCCTATTGAAAGAGCTGTAAGACTAAAGTACTGTCAAGCTAGAAAAGTATAAAATATAAAGCAGGAGATAATTATAATGGTGTATGAAACATCACAGAAGGTATGGATATCAGTGGTAGTAATGAAGCTTCATTGGAAAGAAATACTTAGGCCTGGTGAGGGTGTTCTCTGCTGTAGGGTGGCTGAAGGCAGAATGTGCAGTGTAAAATGGAAAGAATTCCAAAGCGTGAGGAAAGATTTATATTGTTTCATTGCAAAATTCAAAAACAAGACGGAAAATATTTATAACTCTAGTCTTTGACTTCTGAGGTAGGAAGAGGTAACATTTTTTTGTGTTAAGTGATGTTTGGGAAAGTCACACCAGCCTTGATTTAGGGCTAAAGTAGAAGTGACAGCTCTACAACTAAGTGCTGCTGAGAACAGTTCTGAGCTTTTCATACTTGTGTTAATTCATGTTACAATTTCAGTGTAAAGGAAGTTGGAACCTGTGTGGCAGAGAGAAATATTAGCAAAGGGAGTGGCGATAAGTTTGCTAGCCTCCATAAGAAAGGCAGGTAGTTATTGCTCGTGCACCACTGAAGATTGTTTGCATTCCTACATCATCCCAGCAGCAGCAGTACTTTATTTTTGCCTATGCAGGTGGGTCAGTCTAGAGTGTGATTCCAGTGTCCTTGTGACACAGCACCTCACAAATAAATCTTCCATGTACAAAAAAACCTTGGTCATTTAACATCAACAGAAGAAGCTTGATGTAATAATATCTAAACTAAATTTTCATAGCGTGTATAGATACTAGAACAATGGAGAGCCTTTGATACGTGTATTATATAGGAAAAGGTTACAAAAAATTCTTGGGTTAATTGGAAAAAACCTTCTGGGCTGAAGAAAATAGAATTAATGAGTTCTATTAATCTTAATGAAAAAAACTTGAATTATTTTTCATATGTATTAAATTATATGTGCACATTATTAAGAGTTAATGCCTTCTACACTATTTCTTTACTACAAGACAGTGTAAAACTGAAAAAAATATCTCTGTGAAATTTCTGCACATTTTCAGGTTTCATATCGACTTGGTTCAAAAGATTTTGTGTTGCCTCAGCAGCTTATTCATTATGCCTCCTTCTAAGAGGATAAAACTGATTAACAGATTAGTAATAATTTAGTATTTTGGTAAGATTAGTAGCAACACGGACAGTTTTTTTTCCTTTACATTCAAATAGGATTCTAGGGTTGAAAAGCATCTCCCGAGTTATTGTCGGCTGTTGCAGACAATGATATCATTTAACTTGTGTCATGAAATTGTCAAACTTGACTTTTAAGAAGATTTGACTTTCTGGCCCTGGGGCTTTAGTTAGAAAAGCTATCCAAAAGATAAATTTCTTTGAAGATAAGGAATCTTCTTAAAATATGCAACCTGACTACTCTGTTCCTAGTGACCTAATATTCCCTTCTGGTAGGCTGTATCTTGCTTTTGCTTATTCTTTTCCTTCTGTTCTACGTCTTGATATATGTGTAGGCTGCTATTATTTTCTCTTTCAGGTTCATTGAGACAGATTAACCAAAAATAGCTTAGTCTCACCCCATAAGATATGCTATCCATTTCCTTAATCATATTAGTTTTATCTTCTTTCCACCTAATAAATTTGATTATTGATTGATTGACAGTGGAGTGTAGGGATTATGCATCATACCCACCCTGAAGCCATACCGGTGCTTTGTACTATGGTATGAAGAGACCACTCTCTATTGAATATGCCAAAAACCTAAGGTACAGCTCCATTTTCATGCTTAGGTTCTATGTTTGGTTAAGATTAAATGCAACATTGTACTTGATACAAGTCTGTACAGTTAGAATACCAAAGTTAATATCAGACCTTGTATGCTCATGTGACATGTCCTGGAAAAGGTGTTACTGTCTGGGCTCTGCTTTGCTATAAATTAGCACAAATATTTTGATTTCCATACAAATAATCTTTGTTAATTGACTTCTAAAATCTAGTTCAAAATGCTTTTTTATGATCCAGCTTCTGTTGGATGTGAGGTCAACTGGCCATTGATAAACAATGTAACAGCCTGTTTCCACCCCCGATAGCTTTCTTTTTCTCCATGTGTTTAAAGGAGATTCAGAACAAGTGGTTCCATCACCTTTAACTAACACAAGACTAATTCAGCTAGGAATGTGTACAGTACTCACAAGAACTTTCCACGGAATCTTGGAGCGCTCTACAAATATGTTAAGATTAAAAAAATATATCAGGAGCATTAGTATTCCCAGAAAATAGCAGGCACTGATATTAGAGGCAATATTTGACAAAGCCAAGAACAGATTCACCTCTCCTGATTCTACAACACATGTCTTTTTCTGGCAGTAAATTTATCCAATAAACAACAGTAACCATAACATTTATTACTTAATATTGAATTTACTGAAGTGCTTAAAGGTCCCAAGCAGAATGAAGGCCTATATATTATGTAAAGACATCCAAAGAAACTGTTTGTACTAAAAAACTTACTGTCCTACATATCTCTGATGAAAGTCTCATCTTCAAAAGAACAGCAAGACTCAGCACGGTTGAATCCCCACTGCTGGCACTTTCCATCATTGTGGACTTTTGAGTTCAGATTTGAAACTCAGCTCTGAGAGAGGCTGAAAACAATAAAAAGTTATGTCCTTCATAGAGCAAAGTTGTGAATTCATTACAATACACTCGTGAGCAGCACAGAGGCTACATCAAATCTAAAGAGCGTATGCCAAAAATGTCTTGTGTACAATTAACAAAAGAATATTACAGTATGGAGAACGGCATGAAGACCACCTTATTCTATTTCCAAACAGCCTTGTATCCGATGCCTTCCAATAATCAGTTTTATCTAGATGAGGATTTTTTGCCTATTATGAATTTCTACATAATGAATAACAAGCTATTACACTAATGCAAGAAAATACTTATTTGTAGTGACAGTATTTCCTTGTATGACAGGCACCATGTACCACAAGACTTCTTTCAGTCCATCCACAGATGTCCAGGATGGTCACTGCAGAGTCTGACTAGCAGCTGGGGTTTCAGTCCGAAATGCAAACAATCAAGCACCACTTGCTCCGAGTGGCTCAGATGTTCTAAATGAGGATCATATTTGCTCATAGGGAGATATTTCTCGCTGTGGTTTAAGACTTTACCTGAAGTGACATAACTTTTTAAGACTGTGTTCTTCAGGCTGCTAACCAGAATGATTTGTGAGAGCAGAGGTACCAACTCACACGCAAGGAATCAAGCTTATCATCTACAATACAGCCTCCCAACAATGATCTTTTGCATACAGACTACAACAGTCTCTTCTCCAGAACTCTAATGCATGAGTTAAGCATTTATATGACTTTTTTATTTTTTCCCATACAATGTAATAAACAAGTGGTACACTTCCAGAATATGGAAAAGAGCCACTTCTAAGTGAAAAAAGTAACATTTTTGTGGAGAGTCAACATTCCTAAATGGGTTCAATGAAGTAAATCCAGTGCTAACAAATGTATAATGCTGTTAGCAATGACAAAAAGGAAAAAAATAAAAATAAGGAAGAACCAAACCAACACAGAACCATTAACAAGAATCTACTGAAGTCTTCTAGCAATTTCAGCATCCTGAAAGTACTGGGTACATTTGTTCACTTTTCAGTGACAACTGTTAAGTATTTAACTCATCTCAGTCCTACACAATCACAGAACGGTTGAGGTTGGAAGGAACCTCTGAGATCATCTGCTCCAAGCCCCCGACTCATGCAGGGCCCCCTCGAGCCAGTTGCCCAGGACAGTGTTCAGGCACCCGGGATGGAGACTCCACATCCTTAGAGCTTTGTAAGATCACGTGTTTCTTTTGTATGACCACATCCCTAGCTTTTTGAAATGCTTAAGTGCCTAAAGACACAGTTATATACCCCAATATTGTCCTGTCAGAGTTTCATGTCCTCCTTTTGTACTATTTTCTCTTTCAGAATTAAGTTGAATTCCTTTCATTCTCTCTACTTATTCTCTTTGGTGTTGTCACCAGTAAACTCCCAAACTCCTAGTTTTTCCGAACACCAGTGAGGTGTCTGTTGATTACCAGTTCCTCAACAAAACCCCACCTGGAAAGCCACAACTGAAAGGCAGCTGGGGATTGCACTGCTGAAGCTGGATATGGCCAAACTTGGAGAATACCAGGCTGGCAGTAGCAAGCCATAGTGGAGCAGAAGCACACACACAGAGCAGGTTTTGTTGAGTTCACAATGGCCAAAGAGATGCCACGTTCCATCACAAAGTGTAAAAGTAGCACTGAGACATCTGTCCTTCCCCTTTCTGGGTGCTGCTTCAGGCAGAATTCAGCAGAACAGTATAATCAGATCCTAACAACATTTATGCACCCCTTCAGATAAACACAGTGGGCTACATTACTAAAATGTACCCCACAGCAGCACTTCTGCAAGCTCAGAATACACATTTGCTTTCCCCTTCAGTAGTCTGCACACTGGTTGTTTAGAAAAGTCAGAGCCTATTTCATTCTAGAGGACCTGTGCAAATATGTTTCTTTTACAAAAGTCAACACAACTATGAGCCTGCTTCCAGTGTACATTATATTAAATAGGTCTTCTGTTTTTTGAATGCCTGCACACAGAACAGCCAACCTAAACTTAGCTCTCTACTACATAGAGAACACAGGCCCCAAAACCGTCCTCTGCTTAATGTTCTATCAAGCTGCCCTTCAAGTGGAAAACACAATCCTTAACCAAAGCCTAAAAGAATGCTACAGAGAATAAGACAAAAGAAAGACCTGCAGGAAAATAAGAGACCAGGGGAAAAATAGCTGCTAAAAAAATGGGGAGAGTGCCTGAATTATCTAGAAAGCATCAGCGTTAAATGCTGGACATTAATCAGTGCAGCAGCATCCTACTATTTCTCTTTGACTGTCTCTCCTACTGTCAAGCAAAAGGATTTTGAACAGCAAAATCTGCACTACACAGACCTAATTCCTCACTTTACCATTCTCATTTAGATCAAAAATTTCTGGGTGAGCCTTTTATCTGTGGCTGAGTTTTATTTAGTTGTCTTGCTTATTTTCCCACTTATATTTATTTTTCTTGGTATTTTCTATATTTAAAAGTGACTTTCTATATCATTCCTATCTACAGAGCCCTGCCAAGCTATTTTCCATGGCCTTTCTTGTTTAACATTGTTTGTTCCTTACCCACAATTCACATTTTTTTTTTGCATTTTACAAATCAGAGTAAGAGGAACACGCTCAGTTTCCAGGGTGAACTCAGATTATCCACAAACGATCCCACGGAACATATTTTGAGAAATAAGTTGCAATTGCATCACTATCAGCCAAAGTGGTCAAATATAAATCAAAAAGAAAGATTAGGAAATATAAACCTTTGTAAAATTCCTGTGGATTGGAATGGACATAGCAGCTGCCTCAACTGTTAGGAGCACCCACTGCATTCATTTGTTAAGCGATACTTCGTTATCTTCTGACCACAAACAGCAGATGGTGTTTTGTCATTCAACAGACCTCAGTTTACATAAATCACAACTTCTGCCCTGAAGAGTTTATAATCCAGTGCTAGGTACCAAATGGATGGATCCTCTCCTGCAACAGGCAGTACCCTGCAAATGAGTCTCCTTCCATTTGCAGCATACAAATCTTTCTGTATATTTGACCATCATTATTTACTATAAATGAATATTTTGTACATGTAATTTACCACTGTTGTAATTTCTGTGACTTATTTCCAGTAGCCCTCACTGCAGAGACTGCATCTAATCAATCCTCAATTACTATGCAAATACATCCTATAGGCTACGGATGTCTTTCCTTCCAAACAGGTAATACATAATTAATGAGAGCTATAATGGCACCAAAGACTCCAAACCAAAAGAACTTCTCACTGTAATTTACACTTACCACCACTAAAGAAAACTGATTTGTTGGAGTACTTTTTTTGAAGATTTTTGCAGTCTTCTGGAAAAGTAGTTATTAGTAGTTGTAGTCAGTAACTACAGTTTCTGCACTTTCCTCTTCAAAACAAAATTCTACATAACTAAGCATAATGATATTTTCTGTCATAACATTACTTGGGAATAGTTAGGGCTACATCCAAAAAATCCTCATTCAGAGAAAATTTACAGTAAAACAGCAAAAACTCTCATTCTATAAAAGATTCGTGCACAGCTCTGTCCTGCTTTAACACTAGAGCTATCAAAACCCATCACACCTAAACTAAAGCTCAGTTACAAATGATAATTTTCAAATTTGTTCATTCATTCATTTACAATAAAGTTTTTAGTCTTTTTACCTTTCTTTACAAGTGAAAAGGAAACCAGGCGTTATCATGAAAGGGGGGGATTCATCTTGGCTAGATTTGAGTGAACCAGAAGTTAGATGCCTGGCCTGGATGGCCTGCTAGTCCATCTCGAGAGGGCTTGCAGACTACCAGGGGTACCTTGTCCTCCTTGGAGGAAGGGGGAGGCATCAGAAGGCAATTCATCTCCTGCAAAAACAAGCCTTCAAAGGTCTGCTAATCCCTTGGCAAAGAAATACTGATAAAAAACTCTTCTTTCCCTGGTGTTTCAGTGCACAACTAGCCACAGCATTTAGTAAAAGGCCAGCAGAATGCATAATAACACTGAGAAGTAAATTTTCTGATGCTTGAGTTGTATCTGTAAAGTAACTGATTAGCCCTGTTTGGTTGATAAAATGCCTACCTGAAATATGCAGAAGAAAGGAAATTAGAAGAGGAGAAGGGATGAAGAACATTGCTACACTGGACATTTTTACTAAGTTTGAGAAATGGTACGTGTTATAACTTTAATGGTTTTGATTTGCCTTATCCATTTTAACACACAGAAGTTAATACGATTTCAAATTAATCAGCCAGCACTTCTCTAAAGTGATATTTACAGCTTTTACATTTAAATGAAGGCAAACAAAAGTATAATTTATGCTATAATAATGATATATAAAGTATCATTGTTTTAATTCTTTAATAGAATTAAGCTAGCTGAGGCAAGTAGATAAAACCCCTTTGAAACAGTGAAATAGTGCCATAGTTTGTCTTGTCAAGGCTCCTGCTTCTAAGAATATTTATGATTTTACCATCCACACTGGGGTCAGCCTGCTTCACTTCACAGGTAAATGTGGAATTTATGAATGAAACTAAATTAGAGAAGGGGAACAAACTTTGTGTTGGCAGCTGCTTGTACTGAAATAGGTAATAGTGTTTAAACTTGAATTTAACAAGGGAACATAAAACTGTATGTTTATGCCTTACTCTTTTTCTCCTATAAGACTCATTTCAAATAGCAGAAATGGGAAGAAAAAGACCAGATAAATGAAGGCTGAATCAAGCTGAAAATAACTCGCTTGTTAGATTGACTGTAACCTCGCATCTGTGATAACAGGAATGTTGTGGGACATCTCAGTGAGGGGGGGATGCAATCATCCATGCACAGGCAGGGAGATGATAGGGGCTGCCTGTAAGTCCTTGATTCTGTTAGAGCCACTCTGTGTCTGCATCTTCCTGACTGGCACAACTGCTTCTGTCAGACCTTCCTGGGGACAAGGAAAGAACATTCCCTCCCGGCTGGAAGAGCAGCCTCTCTTGAGCAAGATTAATAGGTCAAGCTGCCAAATCTTAAATCCCATGCAGGAACCCAAAAGTCACTGTTCACAGGTTTTGCCTGTTGAGCTGAGGGCTGATATGTTGTAGGGTGAGATGTGCCATATGGATGGGGACATCCTGCTGCAGGGGAAATGAGTTCAGCCTACAGCAGAAGCCCTGCTGCAAGGTTTGCCTTTATGCCCTCAGTAGCAAGGTCCCGTGATGCTTTTTGTCTCTGGCTTCTCTACTTTCAGAAAAAGCAAATCTACCCATTGATGGCAAAATGCATGGCCCTCTTCCTTTGCTCACACCAGGTTGGGGTCTTGTCTTGCTTTCTCTGCTCTGTCACTAACCCTAATTTATAGCTGTGTGCAGAAGAGCAGAACCAGCCTTCCTAGTAGGTCACAGTCATTCTCTGTCTCAGTCCTATGTTTATATGATTTTTGATCATACTCTCCTTGAGCTGAATGGTGATCTAGTGCTGCTGTCTGAGTCAATAATTAAAGCAGCCTTTTGGACACCATTCTAGAGGAACAGCAGTAAGTGCTATGAGGAAGCATCTGGTGCTTTAGGCTGTAAATCTAAAGCTGTTTAGCCCTGTACATTGGGCTTTTTCTCCCTCTCTGATGATCCTGTTTGGGCTCCAGGTGGAAAGTTCTCCCATGGAAAACTCCATAGTGCTGAAAGACAAATACGCAGCTGATTTTTCAAGTGATAGATCCCAAATGACCTGCAGCTGGGCAAAAATGTCATGACAAATTACATCTTGGCAAATAGTCTTTCTGCCA
>JAOXNG010000057.1:40220901-40238033 GCA_028566535.1 Scolopax minor
CACTCTGGAGGTAAAGTCTTTTTTGTTTATTATGATAATAAAACCAATTTGCTTCATGAGCACTGGACATAATGAAGTCTGGTTTCCTCTATGTTTTTGCCTTGTGACTGGGTTTCTGACAGCAAAGAAACTGCAGCCTCAAATTCAAGCCTTTTCTGATACCGTACGTCCATCCTGATGGTGGATTCTTTGGTGTCACATCTTCTGAGCTTGTAGTTTGGCCCTTCCCCATCAGTGGTGCTCGGAGCCTGTCCTCCTCCCAGCTCTGATGGTCAAGGGGCTCATTACAACCCGGTCCAGCTGAGCTGCTAAATTAGATGGTGACTGACATGTGATTTTAAAACTCCCTGCCATGGTTGTGAGGAACACATGCACACATCCACTGAGGACAACTGCTTGTGTTTTCCTAGAAGACCAGGCTAAAATATGAGAAGCGTTGTATACCGGGTAAGGCCATGTGAAGTATTATCTCCCAGTCTCCCAAATTAAGGACAGAAAAGGGCTTGGGAGGAGGCTGGAGCAGCTGTGGTGGGACTGGCTGAGCCAGCAGCCGAGCAGGACATGGCAAGTGTGTGCTGAAAGCTTCAGGCTGGGTGCCGTTACAGGCTACAAAGCATCTGCTGCAGTTTGAGGAAAAGCACCATGAAAATCGTTTTTCACAGCTAAACATCCCCATATATCTGAAACATGTCAGTCTGTGTCTCCACCACGGACACCAACTGTTGCTTCAGCCTGATGGAGCTACGAGCAATTCATAAAACCAAATGCCTTTCGCCTTCTCGTGGGGTGGTTGAAGCTGAGGGATGGATGATGAAACGTGTTTCTCTTTAATCTGCCTGGATTAGGTATGTTTCATTGCTCGCTGGGAAGAAACTTCAGCAGGATAAGTGATGTTAACAGCAGCTTAATCTGATGGTGCCAAAGCAAGTTCCTACACATCAGTCACATGAGGCTGGTGGAAGAGGCAAAGCTTTGCTCCGCAGTGAGCACGGGGAATGCTTTCTCCATCTGTCAGCTGAAATACATGAACAATATGTCCTGAAGGCCAAGGGCAAGTATATATGATCACAGTGAAAGTACCAGCCCTGATCTGTGGGCAAACAATTATTTCATTTAGGAACAGGGAAGAAAATAGAGGTGGCCTACCACAGGGTGGGTTAGGGGGAGGGTTTAATGCCAAGGAGGGGCAGTTATTATATTGAAATGAAGCTGCTGTGCTTTCTTGATGCTGGAGATACAAGGAGAAAATGAAACCTGTAGTTATTTGAGGATTTTGAGTAAAAGAGATGCTGTTTTAAAAAATAACTGATTTTTAGGCTCAGGTCTTTTTTGGGAGGTGAGGAGGGCAACGAGTGCAGATTTTTGGTTTGTGAGTGTTTGGAGTTGAACACTTGGCTTGCGCCGTTTCTTTTCTTTCATTTTATTTATAAGTATTGATTTTATAAATATTCTATTCATTTTAGAAGTATTAAAAAAGGAAAGGACTAAACCCTTCTGTTCTTTCAGAGATCCAGACCTGAATGGCACATCTTTAACCTTTTCAGTTAAACTGTGTGTCGTTTTTGCATTGCAACCCATTCCGAAATTGCTGCTAGATTCTGGTTTTGGCTTCTCTAGCACAAACCCAGAGCAACTCCTTTGGCTTCAGGCATCACTCGGAGCAAGATCTGCCACATCGGTCATCTTTATCTGTTTCCTTGGGAGATCTGGTCCTGTCTGTATTCAGATGTTGCACTTGTCTTTATATACTCTAAAGATCATCTGATCCACTACCAAAGTAGCTCTTAGCACCTTCCTGTGGTCCTTGTGTGTCTCCTGCTGCTCAACACCCTTGGTTGTATCAGAAATGGCTTCAGCTTGAGAGTTTAATCCTGTGCCTAGAGTAAGATTTAAAGGTGACTGGGCAGCACAGGGTACAACTGTGCTTTCATACACGTTGGCTGCTTGAATTGGACTTTAGACTCCCAAATAACTGAACTATTTTTCTCTTAAAATCTGAAGCTTGTGTTCTGCAGAACCTGATGGGGCCAGCAGAGAAAATGTTGTTACCGAAGGACTGTCTCAACCTCCTGCCAAGGCTCCTGACTTCCAGCTCTGTGCTTTAACCACAGGGCCACCCCTTGTCCCCTTTGATATCACCATTCATTTGTAGACCAAGAGGAAGCTGATGAAAGCCACCAAACAGCATTCAACTAAGAGAAAGCATCTGCTGTGTGTACAGACCTCCGCTCAACCAAGCTCCAGGACGGACAGACTGGGCCGTTGTGCTCAGCAGCTCCTCTGTGCCACCACAGAGGTGGTGGCCTTTCAGCCGTGGATAATCACTACATGTGCTTTGGGAGGCTCTCGGGGATGAAAAGGCTCTGTGCAATTGTAAAAATTATTTTTTCCCCTCTTAAGGCCAGCATTTGGCTTGGACTATCCAAAGCAGTTAAGTTTATTAATAGTCTGTTTCTGGAGCCGAAGTGACTCCATAGAGGGGAGTTATTCCGTGCAAAACAAAACAGGAAAAGAAAACAATGTCCAACTCCTCTGTTGTGGAGGGGTGCTCAGAGAGCAGCATTGTTCCACCTTCTCCTGTGGAGCAGAGGAGACCGAAGACAGAGCAGCCATTGCGGGAGGAGCGCGATGTGGTCCAGCACAGAGACGCTCAGGAGGGACATAGAGAGAGCATTCAGGAACGAAATGTGACTGCCTCTTTTGAAAATGAGTCTGTTCCTGGCCAAGTCACTGGCTTAAGCATTCGGCGAGAGAATCAAAGGGGGGAACTTCACAGGCAGCAGCACAAGCTGCTATTTGATGGGATCCAAGCGCTCCTACCCTTGGAAGGCAGCAGGATACGTGAATTCCCATCATCATTCATGAGGTGTGTGCCAGACAGAAGTGCAGTGTAGCTTTTAAGTATCTCTTAAACCTGAGGTTGTGTGTGGTTCCTCTATTTGAGAACCAATTCACTCTTCTTTCAGCCCTCTGCCATTGGTTTCCATCCTTTCCCACTTTCTAGTCAGCTCGCAGCCAGGTGCTTGCAGATACAGGGAAAAAGAGCACCAGGACAGCGGAGGAGATTCAGAAGACCCATGTGAAGACAACAGTTGAGGGACAGTCAGATGGATGGCTGTTATTCCAGGGACTGTGAAGATTAAAGGAAGCCTGAGCCTTGGGAGGATGATGTTGTTTCTTTTTGCAACTGGTGTTGTGGTTTTTTTCAGTTATGACTTCCAAGTCTTCTTCCCATCCTGGCTAATACAGCTCTGTGGGCTGAAACGGACATGGATAGAGAAAGTAGGCTTCCTCCAGCTCTCCACAGTAAGCAACCTGGCATTGTGAAACACAGGAGACAGTTGCTCATTAGAAAAATAAAGCGTGGAACTTTTCCCATGGCAGGGAGTCCTCCCTAGAATTGTTCATCGTGAAAAACCCAACATCATCCAACTCCTGCCTTTCCCCTCCTCTGACTAAATATAAAATATTCTTCTCATGCCTTGTCCCGCTGGGATTCTGCAGCGGTTTGAGCATGGCTGGCTTTTTTCACTGCCATATTTCAACATATGCCCCTTATGACAGACAGCAATGTGCCTTTCATCAGTTTTAGCTCTTGGGTTAATTTCGCCTACAGAGGAAGAATAAGCTGTAAACATCCCTCGGACAGAGGCGCTGAAGTCTGAGATGAATTTGGGGAATTACAGGATTACAAAATGGCATGAATTTCAGTGACAGTGCAAGGTATCCACTTTATGACAACTTCAAGTTCCAGCAAGGAAGTTTTTTTATAACAACATTAAATCTGGGATAAAAATGGATTATTGGCAGTTGCGAAGGTTTGGGGAAAAGGTTTGTTCTAGTTCTGAATAAAACAAATGGTTTCCAATTTTTCTGGGAAATGAGGATTTGAACAAAAATGTTGGTTTGGTCAAACGCATGGTTGGATTTGCTCTCAAAACTTTGTAACATTTTAAAAATAGAATGAAATGTCATTTAGAGAGGGAGATGATTTCAACTCAAAGTGTCAAAAAGTTTCGCTTTGAAATGCTTTGAAATTTCTGGTAGTAGGAAATTCGGCATCCATATTATAAGGAAGTGACCAACCTCGGGCTGGCGCATGTCTGAGACAGCTAATTTTGAATCTTTAACTCCAAATCACTCATCTGGGTGGAGAAGCTCATGACCCATCACCGGCGACTGGGAGGGAGGGCGAGCTGGCGCTGGGCACCAGGTAGGCTGCAAGGCAAATTAACTCATTATTACCACAGGCTCGTCAGCTCCCTTTGAACACCACAAAATTCCTGCTCGTTACTCACTATTTATACAGTTGCGCACGGATTCTTTTTTAAGCATTCACATATTTTATGAAGTTAGAAAAGACTTTTAAGATGCAAAAACCCTGATGGTTTTAATGAGTTTAACAATAAACAGGCAGAGACTAAAGCGCGCATAGTCCTTGGGTCAAACCCGCACCGAATTTCCTCTGGGCTGGTGAAAACAGAGTTTTCACTGATGCTTCACACATAAATGAAGAATTTTGGAGGGCTGGGGGTCACTCAGAGCTTGCTAACGGCTCACTGGCGTGTGCTGCATGCTGCTTTGGTTTATTTTATGCAGAGGAACTCTTTTGTTTGATGTGTCCGGTGCAGCGCTGCGCACAACTGACAGCAGAAAACTTCCCTCATATGCCTTTACATTTAACCGAGGAGGCTTCATTGTTACTCAAGGAAAGCACAAATCTGCAGCCGAGGCATCGCACCCGCTCTGGGGAGAGGATTAAAGAGCTGGCGGGGAAAGACCCTCATGCAAGGGCAGAAAGATCATTCAGAAATACTCATAAAACGCAAGAAGAATCTTTAAATATTTATTAAAAACAAAGTTTGAATGTTAATTCCCCCTCACACACATCACCCGTGGAAGAGATTCTAGAGATGAGGAAATGAAACCGCAAAGCCAGTAAGTGATTTGCCTGAGGCCTCAGCCATAAATCAGGCTCTGAACTTGAGATCAGTTCTTCCTGCTCCCTCCATCACCTCTCCTGACTCCCTGTCCTCTCCTCCACAAGGCGAAGGGCTGGGCTTTTCCCCAGGTGCCACCCGGGAGTGATGCTCATCGGGGTTTCAGACCTGGGTTCTGCAGCGAGAGCTGAACCCCGCGGCTACACGGGGAGCACCGGGGAGCACCCGTGATCTCGTTACTTCTCCCAGATGTTATCAGGCTGAGATGAAACAACTTGCCCTCTCCAGCCTGGGAGTGGCTTCATGGCTTTATCAATGAAAACACACCTGAATTTAATCTGTTGGAGTATTCTGTGTAAGGAGTGGGAAAAGTGATTGGTGTCGGGAGCTTTGTGCTGGAAAAGAGGGGTTTAGTCTGGTTTTAGAGTCTTTCTGCTTTTTCCCAACTGTTTTGTGATTTCTGATTTGGGCGGTCCAAGTTCCACACGTGCAACTTTAAGGCCACACAACCATGAGGCCATCAACAAACCCAACTGTCTCTATTCCCTTTTACAAGCTGGCGGAGCCTCAGCCCTGACCCCTGTGAACACCCATGGTCCCCAAACTGGGGACCAGGCGCCAGCTGGGCTCCCCAAAATCTCTGGGGCTGGATGAGCGACCCTGCAGCGTGCCGTGCCGCACGGCGCAGATGTGCCTGCGGAGCCTCGCACCAGATACCGCTTCCTCCCATGGGACTCTCCAGATAACTCACTTGTGTATTAAAAGTTGTTTACCCTGTGCTTAAAGCCAGGATGCTTTCCTTATCTGCAGCAAATTCCCCCCTGTGCCTCCACGCCGTCATTCCTGGCCCACTCCTGACTCCCGAGCTCGCCGGTGGTGGCTCTGCGTTATCTCCCGTCTGCAGCGCAGACAGACCCTGCCTGGAGCAGCCTCCGGGCTCTGCAATACCAAGACCAATGTCTTCAAAGACCGAAAATTACTCTGTAATTTGAATCTTTAACAACACATGGAAAAATCTACAGGAACTGGCCTGTATCATGTCTCCGAATGGCTTCATAAATACAACACTGAGGAATTTGGATACTCTCGTGTGTGTCCGTGATGGATGTTTGTATTCTAAGAAATGCATTTTCTGGTTTTCCCTATCTCTGCAAAGCAGCTATAATCCACTGTGCAGCTCCTTTTCCTCTCCCTTTCTTACCTTCAACCCCTGTCCCATCTCACCAGCAATGGCACCGCATAGCCTCAAAAAGCGGAGGGGCTTGGCTGCAAGTGCCATCAGCTGGCAGATTGTACAAACCCCTTATTCAGTTTTATCAGTATGATGTGTGTGCTTGTCACTGCTAGGGAATCCTATGTTGAATTTACACCTATAGCTTGAAATAAAATCTGGTCAGAGGAAATGCAGAGGTAAACACTCAGGTTAGTTTTCACCTTTCTAAGGAAAAGAATAAGAGCTCCATTGAGATCATTAATGTTGTCCCTTGTTTTCAATATTGAGTTTAATTCTCCAGCTCCTTTCTATTAATTCCATGTGGAGCGAAAAGTGACATTCAGGAAGTAGCAAAGCTTTTGCAGAAAATCCCCCATTGAAAGTTATGAAAAATAATAGTGGTAGATACTACTTTAATTGCTAAATTTTACACCTGAGTACTTAAATCCACATTATCACTGCAGTTTATTCTATCTCAGGTGAAATGTAATAAATTCTGCAGTTTTTTTCACTGCAATCTTTCATATGTTGCGAGATAGGGCAGGCTTCATAATACCTGAAATTCCCATTGTCAAAACAACTCCAAAACATTTATATCATCAGAGATGGACCTACAATAAAAGCAATGAAACTCTGGAGTTATATCCCATACATCTACATTTTTACCTGTGTCCCTTTAGAAGACACAGACAGGAAGTGAAGACTCCAGAGTAAAAAGGAAATATTTGTTGTTTAAAAACAAACAAAAAAAAAATGAGTACTGCATCTTCCTAAAGTCATATAGAAAAGTAGTTAATGAGAAAATTGAAGAGCAAACTTAGAACAGCACTTGCTGTTTTTCAATCCTAGTAGAATTTGACTTTGAAGTTTTTCTGGTGTTTTTGCATATGGGAAGAAATATCATATTTATCTGATGTAGACATAAAGATTCTAGCTTTTTGGGAGAACCAAAATGACCACTTTGCCTTTGACATTTAAAAAAGTATCACTCATGAGAATATTCTACAAACACAGAATTATAGTTTGATTAAAACAAGAGGAGAAAGTTACTCGGAGAGCAACAATAGAAAAGTTTTAATACTTGCTAAATTCTATTCCCCCCTTTCCGAGTTTATCATAAAAATATCAAGATGCCAAGCCAGATGTTTCATAAGGCTTGATAAACTTCCTGGTATTGTTCTCCATAACCATCAGGCAGGCGGGAGTTCCATCCCTGAAGGAGATGTTGGGATGCTCTGGCTGGCAGAGCTCTGAACCCGGTCTCCACTCGTTTGATTCCTGTGGCTGGATAAAAACGGTTACTGCTCAATTCATACAAGAGCTCCAGCCAGATGTGACCCATCTCATCCTTGCTGCTGGGACCTGAACTCAAATAACTGAAAAATAACACTGGGTGCCCATCCTCGTTGTTAAACATCTGTTAGAAATTTCCAAGGTATAAAAGGTCTTTTACTTTTAGTGTTTGTGATCCCTAGAAAATAAAAGTTTGTACTCCATTTAGAATAAATAATATGTATTCTGACTAATGTATTCTGAGTGTAAAGATTGTAAGAGAAAACAGTAGTGGTGTTTTTTTTCCCATGAAGTATGGAAAGAATTGATAAGGCATGCAGTTATTGAAATCAAGCATCTGGAGGTAACAGAGCAACCATTCAAAATAACATTGAATATATGTACACTGTGCCACTATGCCTCCATACATGTCAGATAAGGTAAGAACAACAGGTTTTTTACTAAAAAGAGAAACAAAAAAAAAATTTAAAAACGAGGAGACATCTGGTCTTATAGGTATGTACAATCCTGCAGTGCAATGCTGCTGACTGAAAGGTTTTCCTTTTGTTCTAAAATAGAAGTGTGAGAAGAATATAGACCAGTCAACACACCATTCTCCAGGTCAGCTCTCCCTTTTGGACTAGCCATAAACAAATTCTTACCTGCCTGCCCTACTCACTCTTTATAAGCTAAATATTGCAATGAAAATAAGCAAAGCAGAAATGCAGCAAATCATCAAACCTAGGAAGAGAAGGATAAGGAAAATTTTGTTTATTTTTTTTTCACTATTCTTGAATCAGTTCATTTCTCCAATCATTGAAACACTTTCTTCATCATTGTTGCAGTAGGTTTTGAGCTGTTTCTTTTCAAAATTACCTTAAATTTAATATGACGGAAAAATGACATCACGTGTCAATGTAAGCAGGACTGGGTGGGTTTAAGATTCTGGGAATGTCTGTTGTTGGGGAGCATTAGAGCTTACCTTGTTAGAGCTTGTTAAAACTGGAGCTGATGCAAGTTCTGGAAATAATTACAAACCTGACAAAACAAGTTAGCAGTCTCTGAAATTATTCCAAAACGAGCTATCAAGGGAAGGATCCTATTTATAAAAAACATAAAGGGAAGCTTCTTTATCATAAACAGCAAGTGTATGTGGACAACTTTTCTGATCTCACTCAGCATTGTCAGTAAATTTGTTGCTCTTTTTAATCTTTTTTTTTTTTCATTATTCACACATTGCTATCTGTATATCTGGGGGTGTGCCTGTAAGTTTCTTGCTATTTCTTTCAAACCTGTCAAGCCTATTCCCCTGAGGAGCTACGCAGAGAGCTTAATCCTTTCAGATCATACCTCATTACTCGGTTTGTGAGTCTTGTGCCACTTATCCAAGAAAAAATGTTCCTAAGTTTCAGACAACAGGAATATTTAATTCTCTTCCTGTGTGATGCACTGTGACGAAGGGGCAACTTCTTTAGTTGACAGACTACTGGGATGTCCCAGATGTCCTTGTGGGCACATACTGGTTTTACCTCATCTGAGATTCTTTGTAACCTTTAGAAATTTCACTCTTCACAGCCCCCTGTCTCTAAAGTCAGGTGTTAGGGTACAATACATTATTTACATGTACTGATGATGTAAAGTGTTAATTAACTACATCTCCCATGTTAATAAACGCTGTACCTGCCTGACACAGATCGGAGGCATGCAGAAAGGCCGTGTCACAGAATCACAGAATGATTGAGGCTGACAGGGATGTCCAGAGGTCATCTTTTCCAACTCCACCCCTGCTCAAGCAGGACCACCTAGAGCCAGTTGCCTAGAACCACATCCAGGTGGCTTTTGAACACCTCCAAGGATGGAAACACCACAACCTCCCTGAGCAACCTCCCTGAGCAACCTGACTGAGCCAGTGCTCAGTCACCCTCTCAGAAAAAGTGTTTCCTGATGTTCAGAAAGAACCTTCTACATTTCAGTTTGCGCCCATTGTGTCACTCAAAGTAGTTCAATGAATGTGGAGGCTCAGCACTTCTCTGGGACATTTCTAAGGTTTCTTTTAGTAGATTGTTCTTATCTCCTAGGATAAAAGATAGTGAAAGGTGTCAAGAAGGGAAATTCTGGGGAAAAAAATAGCTTTAACTCTTCTAGATAGAAGAATTCCACATCTCTTTTCAACCTGACAGTGATGAAAACCACAAATATCTTTTTCTGTGGAGGCTTGTACCACATGTGCAGTATCTCAGGGCCAGTGGATGTCTGCTATAAACTGGGTCTGCACAACATGTCAACTGTGTTTAGAACGTACTGGATGCACTGCTCACTAGCTCATTGTCTTTGCATCTCACACTCACATAACTTTTATCAGGATTTTCTGGAAAATAAACCTGAAGTCTTAGGTTGGAGCCATATTTCCCATAGGTGGCAGGCGTGTGTCCAAGAATGGGATGGCAGCTGTGAATCATGAGCTACTGTGCAGCAGCTTTCTGCTCTAGGAAAGGAGGAGGCTGATGCTAAATGTACCTAATCCTTCAGACAGCTCAAACTCTAAAAATGGCAAGGGCAGCCAGAAACACCAAGGACAAAAGAAATATTTGGCTGCTGCAATCAGGTTTGTTTCACAGAACAGAGCAGCAAACTGCTCTGTTACAGCTGGTGTTCCACGGGCCACCCCAGAGAATCAGTGCTGCCTACTTTAGACAACCATCCATGATTTCTGGAACCCACCATAATATTCCTTATAGTAGAGAACAGAGCTGGGCAAGTTAATTTGGAGGCTGCATGCTGCCAGCATAAAAACAATTATGTTGGTTAATAAAGTAAGAATGGCAGCTTCATAAGATGTGAATAAATTTGTACAAATTATTCTGCTTTTGTTAATTGATCCTCTCACCGTTTCACATTGCAAATAAAATTAATAAAATGCATCATGGCAAATGACCCAAACTGTCAGTCAGCTTTATCCATAAGTAAAAAGAATTACATTTTACATGTAATATAGTACCTGACAGTCAAAATAGGAGTAATTCCTCTTGCATTCAATCATTGGTTTCCTACTCATAGGATTTGCTGCAATTATTTAGGTTACATTCTTTTCTCACATGCATGACAATGATTTTCTGCTTTCAGAAAAAGATGTCAGCCCTGTAACCTATTTAATAATACATATGTTTATGCAGATAAATGTGTGTTTTGGGACTGTACTCTGCGTGTGCAATTTTCAGATATGGCTCTAACCTTTAAGGAAATCTGGGTATCTCTTTTCATTTTCAAATGACTTCCATTAACATTCTTCCGCACAGCAGATGCTCAAAGGCAATTAGTCAAGAAGAGCAAGTAAAAAAGTGTCTTGCTTGCTGTAAGTCATGCTACAGTGCTCTGACCCTGGAATGCACTGCAATACAATGTGATGTGTCTGCAACCTGAAGGTATAAAAGAAAAAAGCTCAAACAGAAGGTGCTAAGCCAAGTGTAATGATGAATTGTGATGATAGGAATCCCTCTGATTCATGTCTTCAGACCCACATAAAGCCCCAGGAAAATTCACTCAAAGTCCATTTTCTCTCCACAGCTTTGGGGATTCATTTTTGTCAACAAAATTTACATTGAGAGAAATATAAGGATATTGGAGCCATCCTAAAAGATAAGGAAAGGAACAGCTCACACTCTTATGTGTCGTAAATGTTAACAAAATACCATTTATAATTCTGGGCAAGAAGTCTCTTCAAGCTACTGGTCTACTGTAGGTTATCCAAAACATAGGCACCGAATGTCAGAACAGGCTGCTGCCATTGAAGAACGCCTTCTCTGAAAAGGAATGAGTAAACATTTGCTTCATCAGTATGTTCAGGGAGCATCATAATAACTGTGGCAATTCTTGTCTGCCCTTGTAGTCGACTGTCAAGGATGTTGAACAGAGACGATGAAAGACAGGTGGAAAATGTCGCTTGGTGAAGGATGGGCTGGTGAGAGACCTTTTATCTTGTTTCACCAGGTACTCCAGCACAAAACCAGGCTCATTTCTGCTGCAGCTGAAAAGATTTGCCTTCATAACTTGTTCTATGCTGCCTAAGAGTGAGACATTGGACATGGACAGGCAGCTTCTGCCAAAATAAACCTCTCTCTAACCTTCGTCTATCTCTGAAATCTGAAGAATGTGACTGGTAGAACAACCAGTTTACATCCCTTGGTCCCTCTGCTCATTGGACCACATTTGCTACAGTGGCTTTTCTGGTTTGCTCTACTCCGGATGAAATAATGACAACTGAAATACATTCTACTTACAGGAATTGTAAAATCTCAAGCACCATCTTAGAGCTGTGGCTGCGCAAATGGAGAATGGATTTTTTCCAGGACCTTTGCGGGAAGTCTATGGAGTTTCATGAAAAATAAAACATAAAGATGTTGCTTTGTTGAACCCATTCCTGTTTTATAGAGACAGGAGGTACATAGTCCATGCAGCCTAATGCTTGTATATGGATATCATGTAAAAGAGAAGAGAAAGATTTCATGGAACCTCGGAAATTGGGTACATCTATGCAGTGAGTAGGAGAAGGTACCTTAAGTAAACTTTATACTGAAATTAGGAGCAGGGAATGGAGAGGTGAAAGCTTTGCCTCCTTCTTCACCTGTGCTCTCGCTACAAGGTCAGGTAATAAGATAATCATCTCCTGCAGCTATGTAGATCAGGGCATGTGTTGGACAATACTAAATTGTGGCATAGACTCAAGATCTTACATCCTCAGGTTTTCCCAAATTTGCCATAAATTATGGCTGGACACACAATCCTCTATCCCACAAAAGTCAAGCATTTGAAAAACAAAGGAGTAATACTCACAATCCTTCTACAGCTTTTCTCTCTTTAACCAGTAGTACATTGTTATGAACATGATTTCCTGTCAGTGAAGTTCCCTGCTGCCAGCTCCAAGCTCCAATTTCTAGGGGAAGAATTAGCAAAAAACATGTCAGCACTGTAATAACTGATTAACAATGAATGAATGTCTAGTATAATGAATGTCTTATTTTAATCTGTGCTGTGAAAACATTGTATTGCTTCAACAATGGGAAAATTGAATGATATTTTTCTTCCACAATGTACAATTTAAGCAAAAAATATGGCCTTTTGAAGGTATCATAAAGCTTTACATTGCTCCAGGATTACATGGCATTCCATGATTTGGTATGCTAAGTCTTTTTAGTTCCTTTGCCACTTTTATCAGCATTTATTTTTCAATGAGCAGATTCACTTTGCTCTGAAATCACCCTAATTTGGATCAAGTTGACTTTATTTCCTTTTGCCTTCTGTCTCTTTATGAATAGATGAAGAGCCACTGATTGTGTTTACTAACTAAGTCTAAACCTCCTGTTAAGAAGAAACATCTGGAAAAGTTGAAACTTTTGGTAGAAACTAATGTTTGACTGTTGTTGGCAGCCAAATCTGTTTACAGATAAAAGGCATGGGTGTAACTTTCCATATAAAATTCTACTCTTAAAAAAGTTTCTTATGAAATTGAAGATGGAGCCATCCCAACTATAGGAGTGTAATGATCCATGGATCTGATCTCGAATTGCACGTAAGATACAATATGTGGCACTTGTTCTGCTAAGCCAGAAGCTAATCCATTGTCACAGCTCCAACAGTACAGATTTATTTGACCATGGAACCTGGTAAATTACTCCTGTAAATTGCACAGATGCTTGCCCACCATAATTACATCATATACTCATGTTAAACATGTCCACAGTGGATACCTGAAGGGAAAGAGAAATAGGTAGAAGAGTTTAAAATCATTACCTCTTTTTTCCCTACAAAAACTCACAACTTCCCCCAGTGGGTGTGACATAATTAACAGCACTGTCATACCAGATAGGTGACTATGAATAATGCTAAGTTGCAGTGGATTCCTGTGCAGCTGCATGTTGCACATTGTGCCTACAGGCTTGCAAAAAAAAAAAAAAAAAAGGGGGTATTTGAGGGAGCCAAGAAATGCTTTCAAATCTAAAATTTTACTCCGTCCGATGCAGATAAAAAGCTTCTTGGCTGCAGGCACTGGCAGTGTCACTGCATGTCTCAAAATATTTTTAGTTTGTTTGACTTTGCAATGCTATTCTGGTACGACTTTTGTGGTGTCCAGGAGCTAATAGCTATACATTTATTTTGAAATTATCCTTTCAGGTTCAGCCATGTACCTGTTAAGACTAAAACCATTGAACAAATGAGTCATATCAAATGTGCAATCTCATCAAATTTAACTTCTTAAGCTTTGGCTGGTATTTTTAACGTGTGGCATTTCTCACCGGTAATTGCTTTTTCTTTATTTTCTTTGTATAGATTATGGACTCCATAGTAAATGTATTGTTGCATCTTTAATCTTGCGAGTCTGTCGGATCCTACACTGAGTACACTGGAAATGTATATAAATAGAAAGGTTAAAAATAAGTGTAACTATGTAATGCCATGCACTATTTCTACCAAAAACATTTCTGTTTACTAAGATCCACTTTTGTTAGCAGCTACTTACAGCTTCCTTATGTGCTGTGTAAGTGTGTGAGGGGAGGATAATGTTATATTAACAAAATAACTTGGTGATGAACTAGATTCTATTCTTCAGACATAGACCAATTCTTAACATTAAATAGTTATTAAAATATCCCTTTGAATCTGTACAAAGTACCAATATATATGTATGAGGTTTAATTATTACTGTAGGTTTACAAAGGCTGTGGTGGTGTGTTTTATTAGAGAAGAATAAAGAGTGTCAGTGGAAATAAGACCTATCACATTATACAGCAGCTCGTTCTCAAGACAAGCACCTGTGTCTGTCCTGATGATGGTGTTGCTGTATTTGTTTTCCAATTACATCTTGAGTGAACTCAATAGAGCACAAGGCATGATGGGAGAAATCGCCTTTCACTGCAATTACTGTTTATGGTCTGCCCAGAAATAGGTGAAGAAACATTCTTACTTACCATCCTTACTTGATTTCCAAGTACATTCCTTAGTACTTCTGCCAAAACACGAACCTGCAGCAGGAGGAGGCCCCTACCAGAGCTCTCTTGGGTTCGGTCCTATTTCTCACTTGCACACACAACAATTACACCAGAGAAAAGGATTGATTTCTCCAACCAATTATGCTTAAACATGCTAAGCTTGTTATCGAGCTACGTTGCTGTTATGTAGAACACTGTGCTTATGTGGTACAGCACTTTCCATTGATACTAATTATGAAATGAGTTCTTGCTGTCTTCACAGCACACAGATGGTGACAGTCTAGGTCTGAGTAACACACATAGGGAGGCAGTGTGTGATAACTCTTGGTGGAGCATGTAGTTTGGGTAATGATGGCTGTGCATGTCTCACTGTAGTACTTGTCAAACAGAACTAGTATTTTAAGAGCTGATGAATTTGTTGTAATATCAAATTTCGCTGAGTTTATTTCTGTGCATTCTCCAGGAATACACAGAAAATTCTTGAATCAGAAAACAAATATTCAGGTTTTCTTCTCTGGGCAGAAATATAAATAACAGTTTTGCTGGAGAATATTCTGTTTCTTCTTTAATATTATGACCATTTTTTTTCCGAGTTGTGGAATGTCTAGTATAATTATAGAATGTTCTATTAATTTTTTAAGTATTATTTAACCACTTTATTGTGATTGGCATTGTTGGCCTGTTATGCACGTTAGATATGGATGATTTATATATGTGTTTATCTTGTCTATGTGTGCCAAAGGGCCTTTAGTTCATAGCAGTTTCCAGCATTCCCTAGGTACTACACTGTATTGGTATCAACCTTATGCTATGTGGCAACCCAGCTGCTGAGGAACAATATATCTGTAGCTCTGATTTCACAGACACTACCTGTATAGCCCATACTGCTGTAGATCAGGCCACTGTTTGATGATCTGGAGCTGAACTCCTCTGAAGCTGTACCTATAGCTCACAATGGTCTGCTCCTCCAGAGCCTGCTGTTACCCACTGTGCTCTGAGGAATACAAGGCTCCTATAATTTTCCTTGAATATCTGTGGAGTCTGGTAGGGTTGCCATAGCATTTAGAGAAATAAATCCTGGATTAATCTCAATCTGCTCTATTCTTACAGTGCAACAGCCTGTTACTTAGTGACATTTCCTCCTGTTTAGTCTGTCCTCCTCCTGGGGCTCTGCTTGACAAAAGGAAAGTAAACAAAAACTAAAAAAAACTTTAAGCATCTACTTCCACAGGGAATCTTGCCTTACAGGACAGAGGCCCTCTCCTTCAGCTGGAAAAGGATGGAGGAGACCAAGCATCCAAGTCATCAGATCCAGAGTGAGATGAGTTTCCTCCATTCCTTGCAGCCACTACTTACCTGGTGCTACCAGATGCTTTTTAGCAATGTAAGCCACTGCCAGAGTAACACCAGGATGAGATATGCAGTGTTGTCTTCTCTGTCTTGTTAAATTGCCATTGCAATTGCCATTGCACCTAGATTTTTGCCTCTAGAATTTTCACCTAGAATTTGCAGCATGTTGACGCCTGTGGCAAACTGAGAAATACCTTTTAAAATATATGCTCTGATGTGTTAAATTAAGAGTAGGACTTAATATACAGCCCTGTGGTGTTGGTCATTGCCATAGATGTAACTCCACATTAAGAGACTGCTAATAAAGCAAATACCACTTTTCTTCACACAGGACATTAACCCTGCATTGCCCAGACAAATAAAGCCATAAATTAAGGTGTAATTTTAGTTATAACAGAAAACCTACCTTAGGCTAAGGAATAAAAATCTGCTTGAGATGTGATCACAGCATCTGTATTGGATGACTGAGGTTGAAATTACAGCCCCTAGTAAAGTCCAGCCTTTTAGCACTCCCCATTGCTGTGGACACAGCAGAGGCCTCTTCCCTTGAGGTACCAAGGGCTACAAGACCCACAGCTCTAAGGGATCCCTGTGCTTTGTCATCCTTTTCCTGCTGCGGCTGCTGTTTTAGGCAATCTATTGCAGTATTTCTCTGTTGCTGGCAGGAATCTGAGTCAAGATATATATTGTGGCTATGCTCCACAAGCAACCTCCTAATCTGGTAAAAGTGACAGAGTATTTAACAGCTTTACGTTATTCATTCATATGTCCCACTTTTTTCCCCTACATACTGAGTGTGAATTAGGATGATGCTTTCAATGCCTGGATGACAATTTGGCATCCTTGACATGATGTGCATTATTGGAACGAGGGAAGGCAGAGCCTGCCTGTTTAGATCAAGGGAACACTTAAGAGGATACTTACTGTTCTTCCAAAGTCATCATTAGGCTCAATTAGTATTTGTTAAGTGGTTTGAGATTTTTAGTGAGTAGTTCCTTATTTACCTACTATTACCATTTCTATGGTAGTAAAGAGGGGGCTGATCATGTGATTGAAACAGAAGCTGTAGAATCAGGAGATGTGGCTCCATGTCACAACTGTGCCAAAGATTCTTTTCTTTTTTTTTGGTGACAAGTCATTTAGTCTCAGTGCCTCAGTTCTTCAGCTATAAAATGGGAATAATAATGGTGCCTTGTTCCCAGCTTTTGCTTGTCTTATTATTGATGACTGTATTCTCTTTGGGGGTTAGACTTTCCCTTGCTTAAAGGCTTAACACAAAGAGATCCTAATCTCAGCTACTTTAATACAAATAACAGCTACAAAAAATAGCGCTATTACTACCTGGGCATCAGCATGACTTGTAACATCAATATC
>JAOXNG010000057.1:40554230-40561730 GCA_028566535.1 Scolopax minor
AGAAAAATATTAGATTGGTCTGACAAATTTGATCTGGACAGGTTCAAGTTACTAATTTATTTGTTACTTTCCAGACATCTATAACTAACTTGCTTGGTTATTTATTCAAGAATTTTTCCAAGAATTGTAGTTAAATCAGTAGGGCTAGCATTTCTCAACACATCCTTTGCCCCTTTTTAAAGATAGGAACTATGCTTTTCTTCCAGCCTTCTAGTATATTTTTCCATTCTCCAAGACTCTCACCAGCAGTTCTGAGATGGCTTTAGACAATTATTTAATTATCCTAGAGTGTATTTCATCAGGATCAGCCAATTCGAAAACTTCTGAACTCTATCTGATCCGTTTTGCCCTTAGGTAGCCTGAGACATCTTCCCTTTTGCATTACAATTAAATGAGTTATTGTACTCATAACTACCTGCTTTTTACCATTTTGAACGTACTTAATTATGTCATTTTTTTATTGCCCAGAAGTTTCTTCCTTCTCCCACCTCATTTTGTCTTACCTTTTTAAGCAGTTATCAGTAGGCCCATTTTTTCTCTTCTGGGTGCTTTTTTCTTCTTTTGACATCAATGAAGAATGTATAACTCATCAACTTTGATAATGTTATCCTTCCTATCCTGCTTCATCTCTGGAATAGTTTGAGCTGGTTTCTACAGTCCTTTTAATCTGTGGAACAGACACTTCAACATAGTTCCAGTTTCTTCCAATTAGACTTGCCTTCTGTAAGCTCTTTTCTGACAGTTTTCTGAGCTTACTGAAAACTTAGCTCAGGTCCATTGTTTTTATTTTTCTATGCTTCCTACTTCCCTTTGTAGGGATTAGAAGCTGTGTGCATCAAATCTTGATGGGAACTTCTTAATAAAAATATGAAGGTAATTGTCAATTTAGAGTAGATAATCATGAAATGATAGATTACTCTTTTATATATCTTTTCCACAGTTATAGCAAGCCCTGTGGTTTTTTGATATTTACTTACCAAATCTCATCTATCTAATCTTCTGGGTTGATAAACTGTAGTTTTGAGACATGATGGCAGTCATCTTTTCTCTGTATTTAATACTATTCCCTATTCTTTTACTGGGGGAAAAACATTTATAAACATACTTAAAAAAGAAGTTCTAGTTAAATATTGCTGTCTGGGTAAAAAGAAAACAAATAGAGAGGTAATCGGAAAATCCCTGTGGTGTTACAAGTGCCCTCTCTTAAGCAAAGCAAAAAGGAAAAAAAAATCAAGTGGGAGAGATTTGTCCACAGGAGAAAAACACTTTAGAAAGGGTAATAGAATTGTTTTTCATGTGTCCCAGGTTAATTACACTCAGAAGCGCTCGAAATGAAAAAAAGAGTTTTTTCAGTACATTCCAAGCATATTATAAGGCAAGTCAGCCTCAGTCTGCACTGCAAATTATGTGCTCCCTTCCAGCCCTAGAAAACTCTGCTTTAAAAGTACCCGTGATGAAGCAGGCTGGGTGCTGACTTCAGGAAGGCAGACTTGCTGAGTCATAATTTTTATAACAAACTTCACCAGAAGACATTATTCAGGCAGGAGAATGTTTGAGGTTCGAGTCACCAGTTGCTTGGGTTCTGCAAGAGCATTGTCTCCAGTATGAGCCTTTGCTTTTTGTGTTGGTTTGGCTCTGTCTACACTACAAACATTAAAATGCTAGTTGGGAGCTGCCAGATCTGGAATCTGTGCTATAAAATTCACTAGGCTTTCTGTTTGTGCCATGAAAGCTGTAGGTGTGAATACAGATTTTAAATTGCACTGACATAGGCAGATGGAAGTCCATTGAAAACCCTTTAATATCTAAGTAAAATAACTGAATAATGGTAGTAAAACTATACGATGATGCTAGAAGTATTTTTCCTTGCAGTACTTAATACTATTTTTATTATTTTTGAGGACTTACTGCTGTAGTTGAATTGGCTTAATTTTAGTGAAAATAACTGAAGTATGAAAGCATTTTGTCAAATTTTGCTGTGATATCTTGCTGAAGTCTCCCAGGTAATACAGCAAATAGGATGCTGAAAGAACATCAACGAAGGGTGTAAAGACTGGGTGGGATTTTCACAGGTAACTGTTTTGGGTCAACTCCATAGTCCCAGGGTGTTGCCTGAACCATGTACTGAAGTGAATCATTGTGGCACTGTGCAGTTTAAATGAAAGCTTAAATTACATTACAGTTGCATCTGGCCTTATTTTGGACTTTGTCCTCCATGGACTTTGTAGAAATTAAGGCTGCAACAAAGAAGAATTAAATATCTATCTCTGGTTTAGAAAAACNNNTAGAAAAACCCAACCAAATAGAACCACCACAAAACGAAAAAACCTTTAGGCTGCTTTTGAACTCATACACTCACCTGAATTGCTTTTCTTTGTAGCTCATTATGTCTCTACACACAAATGAAATACATATGTTTCATCGTGCTATTTATCATAACAAAACTCCTGGGATTTAAACTACAATAAAACTGACCACAAGCAGCATCAGTGATGCTTTACTGATACAATAGCAATAGCCTGAAAAAAGAGTCACTGTTTAATTAAATTTTTTTCTTTTTATATATTTTTGTTGTGTCCTCAACAAACTGCTGGAGCTGAGAGTGAGTAGAGAAGTGTGGTTTATTATTCCCTTTTCTCAGTATCAAGCCACTTATATGCCAGCTGGTAAAAAGTTAATCTTTGTTATATGCTTATTGCTATTTTCTTGGAACACAAGGACATGAAGATTCATACATCTAGATCCCTTAAAGCATAATGCTTCATAATGGCCATAACTAAAATGAGTGCTTATGATTTCTCTGAAAGATTCTCTATTATGATAAAGCATAGATATTTTCTATCTCCCTAATGTCTCTTGTGGACAGTGTTATTATGCAAATTGGCAGGAAAAATTATAATACTTTATTTTGATCTATCTCATTTCCCTATTGGGATTATAAGCAGTTCTTTAGAATTGCCTATCCCTTTCTATAAAGTTGATGGTTGATGTTATTCACTAATTATGACACAAAAGTGCTCAAAGATCCTAGTCATGGCCTGGATCCTATTGTACTACAAGCAGTACATAAGCATGATAATCAGTCATTAAAACCTGCTATTTTTAACCAGGAAGTCCCAATGTGCTCTATAAAATAGGTAAATTCCATTATTCCTATTTTGCAGATTGATCAATATTTCCCAGCTTTCTCATTTTATGTATTTAATGTTATTTTAAGGTCTTTTATAATTCATAATGAAATACTTTTTTAGAAAGCAAATAAAAAAGATTTCCAGGACATGGCACTAGGTTGTTTTCTTTAAACCCTCATCAATAGGTTTCAGTGTAAGAATTTCTCTCCTTTAGGCAAATGGAGTGACTGGTAACAGATTGTCACCTGCAAAAGCATGGGATGGTTTTTTTTGGGCTTCCTAGTTATTTGCTAAGGATGAGACTGTAGGATCTTGAGGTCTGCTCCAGATTGTGAGGGAGATGTGCCCTGTTGCATACAAAGCCCCTGGCTTCCTTTTCCCAGTCTGAGCCAGTTTCTTCTGCTCAAACCCCCAGTATGCCCCTCCAACTGCCATTCTTCTTGAGACCGATAATATATTCACACCGGTGTGTTAGCTTTCAATTTACCCTATTTATTCAAATTTAGTTACTTCCTTCTTGTGTTGCCTGGACCCAGCATGACAGGTACTGGAGGACCTGTACAGTTGCAGTTGCAGGGGAAGTTCTGAGCAGGGAACGTTAGAGCACACCCCACCCCTACCTGCTAAAACTAGGAAACCTTTATCTGGGTTTCCAAAAATCTGTTGACAGAAAAAGGTTTGATTTACGGAAGACTAGTGTTAAATTTTCCTTTTGCTTCATAAAATATTTGAGTTCATTTAAATTGTATCTTTCATGTTTCTCTAGGTTTATCATTGTCTCATTTTTCTAGCATCAGCCAGGTGAGAGAAAATATGATCTTCTGCTGGTGGTGGTTCACTATCATCCAATTTGTCTTGAAGTTGCATGTGCTGTAATGCTTTAAATCCATTGAATATCCAGCTCTCTGTTTATTTAGGAGTTGAGTACAACCCACTATGCAGATGGAATAGTGTGTGCATTCCTGGTCAGAGAGACACTGAAGATACTTAGGACATTGGAGACAGAAAAAGATGTTAGATGATAACTCCGAGTTTTTGTATTTATAATGTTGAAGTGTGAGGTGGCAGTATGTTCTTTTCCCTGTGCAATGTTCTGTTTGTGTGATATTAAGCATAACAGGAAGACACGATATCCCTGTCCCGAAGTGATGTGTGTCACTGCTTAAATTCCTGGCACTTAGAACCAGCAGGTTCCATTTTTTCAGGCAGGCACAGGGTGATTAGGGAAGTGAAGGAGCTTTAATCCCCACATTAGCAGAGCCTGTATGACACTTCTGTCCACGTCATATTATCAGGCTGCATCATTCCCTGCTGTCCTTCAAGAACCCTTAAACTTCAGAAGTTTATTCCCTGATTTTCAGTGATTTCACATATTTTAATTCCATTGGTATTTTTTCCATCAAAAATTTATGTACATATTTGAAAGCATTTCCTTTCCTTTCTGGTACCTTGCCTGTTAATGCATTTTATATACTTAAAGACTGTTCTGTCAAGAAATAATATGTTTATGCTACACTCATTAAAATTGAGCAAACTTCTTGTGATTCCTTTATTAACTAGTACATGTATTTTTGCATAGCAGAAGTCACAAGACATCAATTGGATTTAATTAACTTTATTTTAAATTACTAGAGTAATGACAGTAGACAATACTGCAGCATGTTCATAAGTGGTAAAAGCAATGCTTGTACTGGTACATTATTAAATGTTAATGAAACTATTCATAGCAGAAATTATATTTATTATTTATTATTGTGGGAGAAAAGTGTGTCTTTACAAATGCTGGATTTCTTTGTTTAAAGAAGATTCTGACTCTTCCTAGGTGTATAGTCAGAAGATGAAAGGCCATACAGGTGGCAGCCTTTGGGGTTTGCCGGCCTCTCGCCACACGGATGCTCCCTTACCCCTCTTAGAAGAAGATCTAATGAAAGGTGAGTCACAGAATCCCACCTGGGTACTGTACAGATGTTTGCTACATCCACAGCATTGTTTGCTGTTTTAAGCAGGTATCTGGTAATCATATCTTCTGGCACCTCAAAACTTGTAGGAATTGTGATCTCAAATGTTGCAAAGGACAGAGATCCAACTTCAAACTACTTATTGGTAGTAACTTAGGACATAGCATATGTTATATTGAGCATTATCCTCCCTGAGTCAGTTATCTTGTAATTCACAGACTTCAGTGGCCTCTCAACGTGGAAAGAAATGTGTGTGATGTGTGGGGTTTGCGTGTGATGTATCGTGCTTGTATGAATAAATAACATGGTCAAAGTAAATGCTCATGATTAACATCTGGTTATTAATCATTCAATCTTAACTAGATCTGCACTTGGACTATTGCAGCAATCAGTCCATATTTATGGTTTACAAGAGTTAATTCTCATCCATTCTGCATATTAAATTGCCATTGCACAAGCATATAGTTCCTTCTCAGTCAGCACCATTACAATATCCTTCATAGATTTATCAATTTTTATAGGCAAAGCTCATCTTCCTTAAAATAATGAATATTGAAACATAAGAATCCTCCAATAAAAGAAAACCGCTCTTTTCCTAGTTTTGATTTGTAATCAGAAGAACTTGAGTCTGCCTCTATTTAATTCTTTCTTTATTGTTTCTAATTCTTTTTCTTTCATAGAATGTCTATGAATTGTTCAGTGATTGTTCATCTTCTCGCAGGTATTCTGAGCCTAACTGAGCAACGGCTTATTCCTCCAGCAGCAAAGTTAACTCTCCAGACACCTCCTGTTCTACACAAAGCAGCACCTTTCCATGAATTTCAGAGGCAGCACAAGAAGTCGGCTGTAGGTGAGTGCAAGGGGTTGATAACAACCATCAATTGCATCTCCAACTTTGCTTTTGGGTCCTTGTTTTATCTCACAAGGAAATTAGATTTCTTAATTCCTATGATGATGTGGTCCCTGTTGATTTCTGAAGTCCTGGTAGGCTCCTTACCTGCATGTTTCAGTTTCTAGACACCTGAATCTGATCTCACCAGTAGTGTTAAAATGTTACTATGTCATGACCTGAATGATTTATAACAGCTGATTGAGCTGTGATTAAATGAGTGACTCCTAATAAGTGACTGTACTCTGGGCCATGGAATTCTGATCTATCACAAAGCGTTCCCAAAACTTGTTGCTGCAGCTGCCTGTGGTGTGTGACATCAGGATGGAAAGGAGCAAAAGCAAAACGTGCAATGGGCTCAGCAGCAGTCCTGTAAGTTTAAAAAGTTCTCCTAGAGAAAAGGGGTAGTTGAAAACTAAAATTATCTATGGAATAACCTGGACTATGAGTGCTAATATTTTGACATTGTTACCCTGTGCATGCTGCTGGTTGCCATATTCCAAACTTTAGAACATTATAGATTAAAACTGTGATACATTTTCTGGTAGTGTAATCTCAGTCTGCACAATGGCAACCTGTTACAGCATGGTTTGGTTTATGGCCTTCCAGTGGCATTCCTCAATGGTTTTTGGTAATAACTCATGAAAATTTCAACCCACTTGGGTTGAGAGCAAACTGGAGCATACCAGTCCCTGCTGGTAAGAGACAGAATATCAGCTTGATGCCATTGTTGTACTTCTTTTAACAATGAAACTTGAGATCAATTTTTTTCTTTGGTACAGGAGAGATTAGTAGCAGGGTGGACCCTGAGAATACAGATACCATCACCTTCCAAAACTCAAAGGAAGCACTTTATAGCAAATATTCCTCTAGTAAAGGTGACATTCCACTGCTTCCATCTAGCAGCTCCATGGTGTCAACAAGGAAATCAAATCGATTGCGGACGTATCCAGCTCAGCAGTTGGAATCTGAGCTGCAGATTCCCTCTCAGGTATTTGGGCAGTGAGGATAATGAGTGTTTTATTCATATTTTTAATACTGTCTTTAGCAGAGATAGTTTAAGAAGTGACTGTAAATCACTGAATTGGTATAAGAGGGTTTGAACTAGAACTAATAAATAGCAAATATTGAAGTAAGTAGAAAACACTTTGTATATTGCCAGTTTCAGCTTTCTTGAGTCTTCTACCTACATTTGTCTGCTTTTTCACAGAATCTTGGAAAATAAGTCTAGAAAGGATGTTAGGAGGTTATCTAGACCTCCAGGCAGAATAACCTGTACCTGTAATATTGCGGACAGATGTTTTTCTAACCTGTTCTGAAAACTTTTGGTGATAGCAACTCCACAGTCTCCCTAGGCCATCTGTTCCAGTGCTTAACTAACTGTCTTTACTGTTATAAAAGAGTTTTTTAATGTCTCATCTAAATCTCCCTCACTGCAGTTAAGCAAATGTAGTGTTTCCCTTTATATTAAACAGAAGACTATATGGGAGTTTGACCTTGATTGCTTAATGCTTGCTGATTG
>JAOXNG010000057.1:40566730-40569265 GCA_028566535.1 Scolopax minor
TTAAAGGGCATTAGGTCATGGCTGAGGTTGAAAAGGGAGGTGAAAGCAGGCCCTTTACCATTAATTCATGCACTCCTTATTTTAGTACTTCTATAACTCTCCCTCTGTGTGAGGGTTCCTCTGAACTCATTGCACACAGACTACCCTAAAACTCACGGGAAGGAGGAAGGCCCTCAGTGTCCTTTCAGTGCCACCCAAATGAGAAATCAAAATTCTTAGCTCTGGCTTTGCAAGGTCAACCCTCCTGAAGCCCAGTTCCACCAGTGGGTGCCGTGATGGGCTGGTGCCTTGTGTAGGGGTTCTTAGAATCAAAATAGAAGCTTTTGCTTCTGGAAAATGCGGATTTATCTGAAATGTTTTTGCGCATTTGAGACCAAATGGTACAGCACAAAATGTCTGTGACACATAAACTGGGCACAACAAAACAGAAGTGATGTCACAGGTTACAGCTGTACTGGAACGTGCAGGCTATGATCACAGGAATTCATTTGGGGTGATTTTTGTTTAAAATATTAAGCCTCTGCCTTTAATGAGCGATGTCAGAGGATCGGCCATCAAAGTACAGAGCATTCCAAAGGGTCAGGTGTGGGAATTAATGTGGTTTGTAACATCCATCAGAAGGTGAATGATTCACAAGGAGTGAATATTCCTCTCATTAAATCTAATGAGGTCACATCAATGGAAGCTAATATGTTGTGAATTAATATGTTTTATTAACATAGCTAAGAAAAGTGCATGTGATAGTTGGTATAAAGCTATAATGTATCTGAAGAACCATACCAACATTCAAGTTTTAACTTTTGTTTGATGGCTACTTTAACTATTATTCCTTTCCAATAATTACTTATTTTGCAGGTGATATTTGCCTGTCCTTTTTTAGCCCAGGTTTAGTTCTGAAAAAGCAAATGGGTTTTCAAGAGGACAGTTTAGTGCAGGAAAAGCAACTACTTTCTATGTTTGAAATCTAAATGTTTTTATATTAGGCAGCACTGTTAGTGCCTTAAAACTGGTCCCCACCTCAGAGAACAAAACAAAGACTTGAGACTAAAGTTTAAGTCAGCAGAGCAAACTTTTTCAAATTACCATAGCTTAATGTTAGAGTGGCAAAAAAATCAGTATCTTTTACATTGATGTCGTTCTGCAGGTGCCTGGTACCATGGTATTGACTACAATATGTAAGTTTTGCAAGAAATACTAAAAATGAAACTGGTGATTTCCATTTCTCTGTAGTTTATTACATTCTGCTCTCCTGTGTGCAGTGTCATCACCACAGCACTTTAGAATGCTGATTACTTATAATAATTGTCCTTGTAATTTGATTGAAAGAGCCACTCTTATTATCTTCCAAAATGAAAGCACTGAAATACTGAGCAGATTTTAGTCAAAATAAGTTTTTCCAAAATTTCAGATGATTATCATGGGCTGATATATGGAAATGTTGGAAGGATCTTGGTACTGGATCCGTCAGGATTTGATGCCAAACAGTGAATATTAGGCTGAACTTCCTTATGGATTTAATCACAGCTGTTGCAGCTGGCAACTCACATTGTATGCGCTTGTATATACATGCTGATGGATTTAGAATTAACTGAATTTAAAAATTACAGGATTAGAGAGTATAGTTACAGTGGTCATGTCATTTACTGCAGTCTTTTTGAATGGGAGTATGGGATCAGTTGGAAGCCTGACCTCCAAATGGATAATCCCAGCTCAGAGAGTCTGCAGCTCATTCCTCCTCCACACCAAAGTGATCGGGTATCACTGAGGCATCTCATCTCCTTAATGAAGTGATTTTCTTGCCTTTTATCTCTGCAAAGGACAAAACGTACCAGGATTTTTGCTTAATGATGGTGTCATTTTTTCAGCGTTTAAAAAAACCCATCCAGCAACGTAGAAGACTCAAAGAAGATACTCTGTCTACACAGTTAAATGATGACGTTCTATAGGTCTGTGACATTTAGGTCCATATTTTAAAATCTCATGACATAAAACCACGATGTGGCATCAGTTCCCTAATAAAAGTAAATTCATAAAGATGATGCAATTAGTGCTATACTATATAATCTTTGGGGTTTGAAATACTTTTATTGCATTTTTTTTTAATTCAAAAATCTGATTTCCTTCAAATATACCGGGGGTTCTGAATACGGTTTATGATGGGCTTTACTTGTTTTCCAGGATTTTCCCAGTGCATCCGTGAGCACATTCCTGATCTTGCTTTCCAGCAGAACACACAGATGGGAAGGCTCTGTGACACCCTGGGTACGTTACGAGCTGGTGCCTGCTTAGTTTTCTATTATTACTTGCCCATAGTTGTGAGCCATAGAGAACAACCAAAGAGGACTTTTTTATTAAATACAGATTAAATATAAACTCAGAGGTCATTTTTTCTGCTGTGGCATTTGCTCTTGTCCATATTATTTGTAAGAAGAACATGCTGGTTCTTTCTGACTCCATGATAAGGTAAAGTAGCCCCATCCCATGGCGTGCTGAGCACCACAAACGATCAAAAGTGTTTAGTGTTCTACAAAATGA
>JAOXNG010000057.1:40631701-40649455 GCA_028566535.1 Scolopax minor
TAACAGCACCAAAGGGGAGGTTCAGACCAAGGCTGTTGGAAAATTATTCCCAACAGGTACAGTCATCATCCTAATGGGGACCTATAAATAATTTTTTTTTTTTCTCTCTTCCATAGTACTAGCTAATTATTCTGTATAATTAGTGCAGTAAGAGTGGCAGTCTCCTGTCCAGAATTTTGCTGGAAACTCACAGAGCAATGAACCTCTTTCTAGGCCACTAAAATGTTGTGATGTTGATCAATATATAAATAAAAAATGCATTTTTTAACTATCACATATTGTTATATTACACAGTTAATATATTAAATAATTCAGTGGATATTTCTCTGCTGTACCTCAGAATAACAGGAAGGTTGGATAGTTTTGCTTGAAATCGCATAAAAATACTCATAGTATGTGGAGGAACGCAGCTTTTTCTATAACAAAATGAACTTTGGTGCCATTTCACTATCACAATAAGACATTTCCAAGAGTGTGGTATTGTAAGATAGTCCTTTTATTGGCTCATTTGAGGCCAGTGGGGCATGTGTTATCTCATTTTAACACACACCTTGTGGGTTTTTTTCTTTAAGTAAATGATGGATGTTTCCAGTCCAACAGCTTTTTTGTTTGGAGAGCAAACTAAAGAAAGTGAATAATGTGACCATGGGAATCTTTTAATTTAAAAAGAAATGTTTCTTAATTAGAGATAATCATAGAAGCTTGGCAGGAATGTTCACTGTGTGAGCAAATCTCAGCAGCTGCATTGTGCTTCTATAGCGAAGGTACTGTATGTAACACACTGCTTTTACTTAGCTCATTGACTTTTTCTAGTGACTTCTTCTAACTGCTTTTTTCCAAATAATCTAATCATTTTTTAACATCAAAGTTTACACTGCTTCATTAATATTTGGGCTTGGGATATGGTGGTACTTAAGTATGTTTAGATACACCAAATTAAAGAAACTTTTCTCTCCTGGGGAGACTGCAATTGTACAGTATACCTGTAAGTTTATCTTTACATTTATGTAAAGAAAATAGAAGGAAAAAAGGCAGCAAGTGCTATGCTGTTGGAAGCTGGGTTACTGCAAAAGCAGGGCCTGCAAAGTGGAAGAACATGGTCTACTCCTGGCTTGCTGTGAGACTCTGGGGCACACCTTTACCTGTCTTCACTTGCTCTGATCCAATTCAACTCTAGAAATGCTCAGAGAATTATTTTTTTTCTCCATTCACCTTCTACTTAACAGCCCTGGAAGGTGTTGCAAATAACTGTGACAGAGTCGTGGCTTATCCAGAAAACTTTGCTGCAGAGCTTATCCTCCCAGCCCCTGGTTCTGACTGTCTCGCTCCTCTCTGTCTATCCTTTCTGTTTGGTTTTTTTTTGGCTTTTCCTCATCAGCTATAATATTTTATCTTCTTTTTTATGATCCTGTACTACTTATCCCATTTGTTTATAATCTTTCATCAGCTACTCATATGTCAACTTCTGCCTCCAATAGGCGAGGGCTGCTCAGCTGTAAACATCTGTCTAAGCCATGTTGTTATTCTGCCTCAGATCCACACTGCTCTCTTTTGTTCAGTCCCAAAAAATTTGTCAGTGCTTCAGCTCCTGGTACTCTAAACCCATTGCCTACTATTCTGGCCTCATTTTTCCTACGACCATCTGCTGCATTTTGTGTAATATGCAGAATGCTGGCCTTTAGATTCTTCCCCCAAGTAGAAATAAAAAAAAATAATAGTTGTTATGGGTTTCCTGTTGGGAATTACTATCTTCTATTCTGGTTTATAAAGTGTAATCACTATCAACGAAACTTGTAAATCACATTTTCACAAAGAAAAGCAGGTATGTACAATGGGATCTAACTTACACTTGTGATTGTCGTTATAAATTACATCTTTTCTTGAAACATTTGAAGTACCCCTTCTTCATAGTATTTTAGTTTTCTTTATTATATTCTACCAGAAGTTTAAAGCAGAAAAAGGTGAGCTATTGTAAAAGGAAATTCAGGCTGTGAGAGGAGTCCTCCCTTGTTAGTACTTCTTTTAACAGTAGTCTGATTTGCAGTAAGTATAAATGACTTTGAAAATTCCTTTGAAAATATTTCTTCCAGTTAGCCATTACATAGTAGTGAATTGCTTGACAGCCTTAAAATTACAAGGGAAATAATGAAAAGGAAGATACAATGATCACAGAAGTAACAAAATATATCAATGCTTTTTTTTATTTTAGATAAAGCTACAGTACTGGTCAAAATCTCTTACTATCAGAGACAAACTTCTACTTCAGATGAAAAATAACAGAAATAGAGAAATAGAAGCACATGAAAAAATGTATTATGAAAGATATTTTCATCAACTGATAAAGTGGCTGAACCCAGTATTAATAAAGATTGTTATTCATTATTTGAATTTGTATGATTGACCACTTAAAGAAATTACTGGTGCTATAGAAAGACTTGTTACTGAAAGGGAAAAGTCATTTAGTTCAGGGAGGTCTTGTAGGCCTCATAAAATAACTGTTGATTATAATTATACGCTAATCTCTGAAATATTCTCTTGGGAACTAGACAGATAATGACCAGGAAAAAAATAAGCTCAAACTGATACACTTTCCTGATACCTAGAATATACTTTTGCAGTCTATTGCAGGCCATGAGAAGCTATTCAAAGCTTAATTTTTTGCAAACCTCTTATTTCAGCTATCTAGTTACTTATACTATGTAAGGCATAAAGATTGTACTCTCAAAGTACAGAGAGGGGCCCACAGATGGGCCAAACTATTTTTGCATTTCCTCAATTTTCTGCTTTTAAGAAAATTCCAGTTTTACCTGAGTGTTTAGACCTAATGTAAGAAGAATCTGAACTTCTCCTGCCTCAGACAGTAATTGTTACTGGGACTTCCAATGTCAATTTTTTACTAGCAGCATTACCATTTTGTATCATGAAGAAAATATTACTGGTATAACAATTACTTTAGACTTTTAACATGTTACAAAATGTTACATGTTTTTACATGTTACAAATTTGGTGATTTGCCCTGCTGCTTACATAGCACACAAACCAGAAGTGCAAACTTATTTTTGCTCTGATGCAACTCAAAAGCAGCTTTTCAAGTTCTGACATGGAAAATTTGCAGTTATGTTGAAAATTGTACTAGGAAATGAACACCTAGGAAATAATGTCAGCTCATCCTGATCTCAGTGTTAGCAGCATTGACACATCAAAGGCATGTGCCTGCATTATTTTCTTACTGCTTTAAAAGTGTTTTAAAAGAAATGGGGTTAGTGAACACTCATAGATACCTCTGTCTCTGGCAAGTTGTTGAAATTTCAGGGTATTAGGCACATCTGGGACAGTATAAAAATCTTGGTTTTCCTGCACAATTGAATCTAGAGTGGACAACTATGGACACATTTAAGATATTTCATGTTGCTTTACATGTTCTTACCCTACTAGGCTGCACAATTTTTCTAAATTTATAAAAAGCCCATTTCAAAAGATAAAACCTCCCATTCCCTCTTTAGCTTGAATGATTGTGCAAGTGCGGCAAAATGCATATACATGTTGATAATTTAAATTAACTTTAGCATCTGCTTTAAGACTTATTGAAATGAAGGCCAACCCAGGAGGGTATCACTGTGTCTATCAGAACAGATTTCAGGTGTGTTAGGCCTCTGGCAACTAAGAAAATATTTTGGGGTTGGAGGTTTTTTTAAGAAATGGAAACAGTTTGGAGAACAGTTTCCCAATACTTTTAAGCATAGTGTTCTCTATGGGGAATACCACAAATGCTACCTCTTAAAGGCAAACATAAGAAGTCTTAAGATTGATCAAAGTCTCTGTTATTTCCTAGCAATTTTTACAGAATTGTATAACATTGCCGAATTTAAAAATTTGTAATCTTAGTGGTGCTAATTCTATAGATTAAGATATCATCTTTTTTTGGTTCATAATTTTATTGCTGTTACTGAAACAAGATATCCCATAAGAAAAAATAATGCTGAGCACGTTAAAGCTGTTGTGTTCCTGGAATTTAAATCAGGTAGAAATACTCTTGTGCAAAAGATCCGATCATTTCATGAAAGTTTTTTTAAAATCATAAAGTTAAGCATATTTGACACACTAGGAGAATTTAATCTAAATTTCTAATTATTCAAATACAGACTAAATGCAGCTTTACTATTTAGTATATCTTCATTAATTATCAGTATTGAGGAATGCATTTTAAGAAGTTCAGGAAGTTTTGAAGGCACTTTTTTAGTGATACAAGAAATCTCTCAAGTTTTTAAGAACATCACCATGATTAAATAAACATTTCATTTTATGCTTTAATTTTACCTCAGCTGAGTCAACAAGTCAGAACGGTAAAGAAGTCTTCATGGATAAAATTACCCAGGAAGCAGCAAACACAACTGAAGAAAATACAAAACTTGCAAATACTTTTGGTTTACTCTAGTTGCTTAGAAATCAACTACTACAGGACATAAATATCTGAATTTATTTACACTGCTAGACACCACAATTCTGAAAGAGAAAATGATATTTTTGTAAATTGAAAAACTTCACTGAAAGTCTGCATGCGTTTTGATCCCACTGAAGCAAATTTTAATGTTCTGTATTGTGTAATACTACACCCTGTTCGTCTCCTGAGCCTCTTGTGGGTTGCTTATGGAAATGGGACTGTGGGATCATTTCAAGAGCTGTTTCACTTGTGGATTACAGTAAGAGAAATAAGTTGTCATTCACAAGAATGGCCACATAGGTACAAGCACCTTGATCACATCCTGCTAGTGTCACGGAGCTTTGGATGTTTAAAGGAAGTGTCAGTGAGTGGATCACACTCATGAAATATTTCCACACATTAAAATACGGTCTTCTTCCTGAAACAACAGAGCTTGGAGTTCTCAATTATCTGCCCACAAAAATACCTTCTTTATTAGAAATAAATTAATAAAAAGTTGACTTTGCACTACTGATGTTGCCAGTAAGCTCTTACAAAACACAAGTATCAAAGAACAAAAAGCCTAACCTTCAATAGTGCATAAACTGTTTGGTAGCAAAGCCTTAGTCTGGAGCCAGTTGTGGCTCTAACAGCCCACATTTGCACTGATTTGCAGTTGAGAAATAGGAGACCTCACTGAGCACATTGCACAAGAAGCTGATCTCCAAGCCTAGAGATATTCAAGAAGCATGGAAAGGCACGCCAAGTGCTGTAGGGAAATAAAACAGCAAAATGCACCACAAGTACATTGACTAAACGTAGGTGCATAAGACTTTGTCAACTGCGTGTACACGCCAACGTGCTCTTGCTACGACACGTCCGTAGATGATCCATCACTCAACAGAATGTGCCTTGTGTCCCATGAAGGACAACAGGCAGCAGATAAATCTGGTCTAGTCCATATGGTGTGGAAAAAGCCTTTTTCCCTGGACTAAAGATTAACGGCAATTGTCAGAAATCTTAACAGGAGCCAATGTAAAGATAATTTTAAACTTACAGAAATTCTTAAACACTTCATCATGCCTTGTCATGAAGTAATAATCGAATGCAAAAGCTAAATTTAATCTTATACAGTCTACACAAAAAAAAAAAAAAAAAGAAGAAAAAAAAAAAAGACAGAGGAGTACACTCAAAGCTGAAAGGCTTTCATTTCCCAGTGGTCTTGACAGCCCAACAAAGCAGCAGCGACTCCACTGCCCAATGTTAAATACAATCTACAAAGACCAAAGCACATAGCCCAGAGGCAGAGCCCAGGACAGTGTTTGCATTCCCTCCGAGCCGGAGCATTCCACGGGCAGGCTTCAGCCTCCCAGGAAAACACACCACAGTGCTCAGCAGCTGCCTCTAACCTCTGGTTTTCTTCCAGTCAGGACCTCACCCTTCTCCCAACTTCTATTGCAGCTAGGGTTTCCCAGCAGCTGTCCCCTTCCCCAGTCAATGCCAGTCTCTGAAACACTTTTCCCTTTTTCCTCTCTTTTCCCCTTTGCTCTTATCTTGTTCTTTTTTCTGACTTTCGTTCAAAGGTTTAGATTGCTGCTTAAAAGCACCCATCATCTTTAAAGGAGCATTCTTTTAGGAGATGGGGAGAACTTGTTTGGAAGGAGGAGCACTGCCTGAGATAGCAGCTGGGCCATCAGGTTTTTGTGGATCGGCTCCTCAGGAGATGTAAAGCTGGATACCAGGAGAAGACAGCAGAGGCCCTCACCATGAGTTCCCATGGCCCTCACTCACAACCAAGATGGGCCACAGAACCCATAAGTAGGTCAGTAAGCTCCCAGAAAAGCCCCAAACCACAGAAACGTTAATCAAAAAGGGGAAGCAGCAGGGTAGGCAACAAGCCCAAATTCCCTCCATGCCTTGGTGAGACAGGATGACCCAGGGCATTGCTAGCCTGGACATGGCTGTGATTACTCCCCAGAACTCTACAGGCACATGATGATTCTGAATATAAATAAATACATATATATAAGAGAGAAAATTACAGTAAGAAAACAGTCTGCTAGAGAGATTATATGAACAGAGAAAGCATGCCAAAAGTGGTTGCTGTTTAATTTCAGCATACATACTGCCTCAGGTACAAACAAAAGTCTCAGGAATCCCATTTAAAGCTCTAATCAAGCTCTTAATTCATTTTCTAATCTGTAGAGCCTGATCCTGCAACATCCACAAGACCAAGAATCAGGAAGAGAAGAGATGCAGGTGGAGACATGGTCCACCTGCAACATGCCACAGACATCTGAGGTAGGACTTCATCCAACCTGCAGCACACAAAGCATGGAAAGCATCTTACCAACAAGGCTGGTGACACACAGCCATCCTCACAGCAAGCCAGTCAGCGGGGATGTGCTGGCCTCTGCTTTCACACAAAAGCAACTTTACTTTCCTTAGCTGCCATTTTGTCTCCCTGCCTTTAAACTTCGGAATTGCCTCAAATACTTCATTGTGGGGTTTGGTTTTTTTTTTTTTTTTTTTTTTTTTTTTTAATGCACTGCCAGAAACTCCGTGCCCAACACAGCAGCCAGCCTCAAGTTCATCCTCACTGCTATGCAGAGGAGTAAAGCCATTTGGATATCCATACCTGACACCAGGTAGAAACACGGTGGCTCAGATATCAACATCAAAATGTCTACTGGGCCACCATGGTGGTAAAACAGCTACTGAAAACAGTAGCTTTTTTAACCACCAGGGCAGGACCATCTGCTCAAGATGATTCTATTCCCATAACACAAGCCACTGATAACCACCTGTCCGTCCAGCTGGCTTTGGAAACAGGGGTCTTGCTTTTTTTCCCCCCCACCTATTGTTTTCCATCAAACTGTTTTTAAAGGGCATTAACTGGAAAAAATACAGCATACCATCAAAGTGGCCTTCCTAACAAGTACCTCATACATGACAGAGAGATGTCTAATCTACTGAAGAACTCCCCAACATGCATCAAATAATTTCTTCTCCATTTATTGTTTAAAGAATTACTTCTTTTCATCACTACTAAAAAAAAAAAATAGCCAGAGATCATTATATTTAATTTTTTATTTTTAAATGGATTCAGATGAAGAGTCAAGAGGAAATCTTGTCACTTCTTTGTTCATATAAAAGATCTCAGACTGAAAATACCAAATGCTCTCTTGTTATTGTCAAACCTACAGCAATTAAGAACATGGTCTTAGGAGATAAATAGAGTAATGATTAAGAAGGTGGTCTTAAGAGATAAATAGAACAGTGATGCTTCATCTTACTGTTCAAATGGGCGTTTCAATAAAGCAATGCTGACTCTTTGCAGAGGAATGATTTTGCTGGCTTTGGGTTTTAGGATACCAGCCATCCAGAGAAATCTTTTGACATCAGGATGAGATCTACTATAGGTAGCACTTAATCCTTTAAGACTAAAGGATTAAGCCAGTTGACCAGGAAAAGAAATTAGATTTAACACCTGGAAAATTCAAAATACTTCCAGCCTTCTCATTCCAGGGTAGCTCACTCATAATCCAAACAAGAACACTTATACAGAGTTTAGTTTCTACATTTGACAGGAAAATAAAAAAAAAAAAAATTATATTGATCTAAAGCAGAAAGCAGAAGACCTGGCGAGGAGAGGATACTGAAATGGACTAACAAATGGACCACAAAATGGACTAACAAATATTTAAAGTAGAGGTGCAGAAGATGAGGGTCTTCATAATGCAAAGATGAAGACACACATGCCCCAAACCAAGGTTAGCATTAATGAGATGAAAACAAAAAAGAGAGAAAGCATGAAATGCGTATGCTAGATGTGCCAGCCATATCAGCAAGACTTAGAAACAGTTTACTATTCTGCTGTGAAATAGCAGATTACCTCTGTTTATTTTGTTGCTAACCTAGTTGTGCCCTATGAAATCTCCCTTTCAGATGGCCCATGCTCATTGCTGGCCTTGTCCACACTCACATGTCAGTCACAAGGACCAAGTACAGCAGCTACTGACACATGAGACCTAGAATATGTGTCAAATGTAACAGTGAGAAAAGGAGTCCAAGAGAAGAAAAAAAATAAACCATTTTTTAAGCACGGGAAGAAAATGATATTTTACCCCCAACATGGCCTTGCTGTGTTCATGCCATGGAGGTGTTGTTAGCCCTTTGCTCTGTGGGTTTTTCCACCACCATTGACATACAAAGCATCCTGGCTTCATGTCTGTTGTTGTGGGCAGTCCTCAGACAGGCAAAGTGAGCCACAGCAAAGCACCAGCTCTGTAATACAGCAGTTGCTATTATTGATTTAACTGGTTTGTTTATGCCTATGTTTAATTGGCTATGTTAATAGCATTTTAATCCACATTTCACTTGTATGTGGCTGATAGCGCAGCACTTGTGTGGCTGCAGCAACACAATTTTCTCACCATTGCTATCTGTTATCAAGGACCAGGACAGCACTCTGATGCTAACTCACAATCCCAAGCATTTTGTTTAATTAGGTATAATTTAACTTATACAATATAACTCCACAGCAAGGCTGATAAATCTTGTATTAAATAAGCAAACCCATGAAAAACCTTTTAGCAAATAACAAATATTTCAGTCATCTTTTAACACCAGTATTTCATAGAATCATATGGGGTTGGAAGGGACCTCTGGAGATCATCTAGTCCAACCCCCCCCACCAGAGCGGGTCTACCCACAACACGTTGCACAGGAACTTGTCCAGGCAGGTTTTGAATGTTTCCATAGAAGGAGACTCCACCACCTCTCTGGGCAGCCTGTTCCAGTGCTCTACCACTGTATTTAACATTTCTAAATATTCAAATCTAAGATTAATGAGAACTGAGTAAAAAAAGAAAAGAAACTGCTGGTGAAGTTGGAAAAATCCCCTTTAAAGTTTGTGCCAAGCAGCATATGATTAGAAGATCAAGCAACATGATTACATAAGGTATTCATGATTAAAAATATTCTCTCCATCACAGTTAAGACCGCCTTGTCTCCAGACAAACACTGTTGGTCCATCAGAAAGAAGCACTGGCCCACAAGATGTTTCCAGAGAATTACGGTCAGCAAGAGACAAATTCTTTGTACATGCCTTTGGGCTACCCATCTCTGAACAGATCTGAGGCCTGAGCAACACGTAATTCAAAGAGTTTATATTTAGACATTAAACAGGACCTCTCCTAAGGGTCGGCTCCTGCCCAGGCAATGAACTCAACCCTTAGAGCTTGCAGAGCCAAATTGGTTTTGCCCAGTTCCAGATCTGCCCCAAGGGAGAGATTTTGCACATAACAAATGCCACAGGGCATCGCTTCAGCACGATTTAAAAAGTTGTCACTTGGAAATTGGTGCCTGCCTGGCCGTGGACACTGGCTGTACTTGCTGTTGATGATACGTGTTTATGGCACCTCCTTTGTCCTGAGCTGCCCTCAACCCCTGCCTGCTTTATTTTCCCCCTGTATGCACATACAAGGATCATTTATTTACTCAGAAATGGCAGTGGTTATTTACCCTTACTGTTTCTTCTTTTTGCATACTTAGCCCAAAGAAAAGTCTAATTTTTGTGTGCAGGTCATACTTACTTTCTTCAGGATGCCCTCATCTTTCCTACATAACATGTCTCTGCGAGAGACTCCATGTGCCCTACTTCTCTAAATAAAAATTTTCCCATGCCACGGGTCATTTAGTGGATATTTAATTTCTTCTGTTGTTGTTGGAGAGAGATTCTGCAAATCTCTTCCCGTGTGTTGCATCTTTCTGAGGAGACACGTGGGGATTAAGGGGGTTGATTTGCTGAAAAATGCTCAATGTCAGGCCTATAGAACATTACAGGAAGAATTGTAAGGAATTGCAGATGTTCCTGGTTTTGTTCTTCCTAACGTTTGACATTATCCAAGACTTTCTGTAGGTGAAATAGAAGGAACAGAACTTTGGTTAGATCAGTGGGATTTTTGGGAAGGAGTGTTTCCTTCTGGAGATTCCTGTGAGTGCCCAGTGGTTACACAGCAAGCCTGGATCAACCCGCTCTGTCAAAGACAAGCAGTGCAAATCTGAGCCAGGTTTACTCCACATTCTGCTTAATGTTTTCCTTTTTTTTTTTTTTTCCCAAACAGAGTGGAATAATCACTGATGCTTGGACTATCCTTTGGCATTTTAGAATTATTATGAGCAGGTTGAGCTTTCTGTTCTGTGATGTAGCTGGTAGTCTGTCCAGTCAGCAGGTGAGGCTGAAATGTGTCAGGAAAATACAGAGTTTTCTTACAAAATGCCAGTTTCTGTGGTTGTACACACGTTCAGTGGTCATTGATGTTCTTCCCGAAGTTCTGCAATGCTTGTGTAGGTAGTTCTTGTGTAGGAAGTGCTTGTGTCCACTAAGGAAGCCACAAAACATTTGGTGATGTCCATTGCCCGTGTTGTACGCACTTCTACTCCAGCCAGGCACAGCTGATGAAGCCAGGAGTGAACCCTTAAGTGGTTGTTTCATTTGGCACAGCAGAGAACTATGGAGACCCCCACCAGGTGGGGGTGGCCACACATGGTGTTGGCTCTTCTATGTGGTACTGGTTGAGATCACTGCAGTAATGGTGTTCTGAGAAGGTGTAGCCACCACAGGTCACCTGTGGTTCTCTTCACCCAGCTCTGTCTCCAGCCTGTCTGCACACTGAATTGTTTCCACCCACTGATAGAAGGATATGAATGGTTCCTGGGTTGAAATGTCCCAGCTCTTTGTCGAGTGAAAGCGGATAGATTTCTGCATCAGGTCACACATGTGTTGGTGATGGTAATTTTCAGTTCCCCACTGTTAGGCTGTTGCATTGAGGGTAGGGGGGCAGCAGAGCCTCCATCCAAACTGGGAGTGCTGGATTAGGGATGGTGAGTCAGTAGGTGATGACACATTTCTTGCCGTCAGTGGAAATCTCAGCTGTGGGGTTGAGGGGTGTTATGACAGCGTTTGGTTGGGAGCGCAGCCATGCAGCAGCACCCTTCGATGATTATTGTTTTCATGTCAAAAACCCTCCCTTGTGGGCTGTGAAATGCTAAGAGAAGGAGGAAGAGGTTTAATAAGGTCTGAACTGTCTCAAGGCCCTCGTTTGTCTGATTGTATTTAAGGAAGTGCCATCACAGTATGCACGTGCATTTAATCTATCTGGTAACTACAGAAATTAAATGAAGTGAGGCTCTGTACACTAAAGTGTCGTAGATCCCGTGCCACCCCTGGCTTGGGGGCAGCCCCGAGCCTGGTGGGGAGGGACCCTTTATTCTGTTGTCCTCTGCCTTCACTGTAATTCCCACTCACCTGGTAGACAATTACAGAGGGGTTATGTGTTAAAGTAGCCATTAAAGATAGTGTGCAGAATTGCAACATTCCCTATGAAGGTAAATTACAGGACAGTAATAATCTGGTCAGCCCCTGCTGTTTCCCTCATCATCCATGTTTCTTTAAGTTGAAGACACTGGAATGCAAAGTACAACTTTTTTCTCAGCTCCTGCTGTTTGGGGCACAGTTAAGCTCTGAATAATCCCCATAGTTTGCCTGCTGCATGTACCCGTGGTCCAGGTGGTTTGATGGGATGGTACCATCTTGCATTGAACTTCAGAAGCACATTCTGCTTCTGAATCCAGATGCAATCTTTAAACATTACTTTTATCAATTTATTATCCTGGAAGTGTGAACAGCATTGTGAATACAAACAAGTGTAGCCTTGCAGGATTTCAGGCGTCTTCCTTTTCCAGAGAAGAAGCTGTGATACAGAGTCACCAAATGTCCTCTCTGTAGCCATAGAATAACCTGGTGGAGTTCAGGAGGCTGATACTCGGTGCAACAGCTTTGCAGACCTGTAAGTTACCAGTGAACAGATTTATTTTAAAGGCACCCCTAAATGCATTACAATAAGCTTATTTTTCTTTCATCGGGCTGTCTAGCTTCATTTGCTTGAACTGTCACTGGAGTGCTTAAGCACTTGGTGTTAATTCAGGATAACTTCATGATGTCACCACTGAGCTAAAACAAATTTTAACTGAGATGGGAGTGAGGGCCATGGTTTCAATACTTACACTTGTTTAAGGCAGTGCTTTCACCTTTTCTGATTTCTTGCCTGAGAGATAAGTGCTCCACTGCTCTACTAGAGAGCAGACTTGATGGAGTTCTTGTTTCAGATGCCATTCCCTGATTTTTTCCTCTTCATTGTTAGAGGCTTTTCAGTTTTGTAAGATAAAATAGAAGCTATTGTGTATGTGAGCCCACTTGAACGATGTCTACAAGTCACGGTATTTTATTCCTTGTGATCTCTGTTGTGATAGTAGAAAATCATCATGCATAATCTGTTGAAATTTAGAGTCATCCTTTAACCTTGGGTCACCAGGAGGTCTGCTGAGTGAGCACAGATGTCTTACATAGCTGATCAAAATACTGTGGCAACAACAGAGTAATGGTGTGATTTCCCTCCCTCCCACCTCCTGCAAGGCTAATTTTTCTCAGGTGCATCTATTACCTAGAAATACTAAAAGGTGACAGGAGCAAAGTTTTTGTGGCTGTTGGTAGGGTTTTCTTTTTAACTATTTATGACATAACTCTGCCTTACACTAAATTTAGTTCTTAAATTCATGCACTTGGTTATTACTCACTTTAAAGAATCGAAATATATAGACAAAGTTATTCTGAATAGGGAAATAAAATTATAAAACAATTTACCATCATTGTTTCAGTGCTGTCGCAGCTTTGGGAGTCTTAGAGCTTTCCTTGCAGATGTTTGGGGCCAGCAGAACTGTCTCAGTGGCTCACACTCCTCTTAAATACACTTTGTAAATACCCCAGAACTGGGGTCTTTTTCTGAAAACAATTTTTAAAATCCATTTAGTGGAAGCATCTGTGTGCCCACATCAGAATGTTTTACAAGTGGCTTAAACCTAATGCAATTAAAGTGTGTTTGCTGAGGAATTTTCAATGTTTAACTAATTTAGAAATAATTAGTTGACAGCACAGTCTTCTGTTCAGGCAAGACTTTAATTTCCTGTTAGGAACAGAGGGTACATCTTGGCTGCCTTTTGGCAGAGGAGCAACAGAGCTGTCAAACCCTGGAGAGGTACTTAAATTAAAGAGGTTTTGATAACATGGCAATGTTTGGTGGGTTTGTGTGTTTTGGTTTGGGTTTTTTTTTTTCCGTTTTTGGTTCCACAAATTTACAATCTGCATCATTAGGTAAGGTGTTTTGCGCAAGTATTTTGGTGTATTTTGTCTTTTTGTGTGCAACTAATAATTTAAATTATGTATTATTGGGTTATTTTAGCATCTAAAATGAAAAGACAACACGATGATAAAGTTTTGGAAATACTATGTGCTTCAGTTAGATCTGTGGAAATCTTTAGGTTGCTTTTGCTGCTTTTTCTTTGTATTAATTGTGTCTTTTCTGACATTGCACAGAATGTTTAATTCCCGGGTTTTAGACTAAGTCAAAAAATGGAGAAAACAAAAGTGACAGGACAGTGATCACTAAAGCTCTGACCCAGGGGGGTGCTTAGCACCCTGAGATGCTCCCAGTGTACGTAGTACAGTAAATATTATCGCTCATTAATTTCTAATCACTTGGTGACATTGTCAGCAAAGAGATTGTCTGACATGAGAAATGGGGCAGCAGGAAGGAGAAGACCACGCTGTGCGTTTCTGCCGTGCCCTGCCATGACATATTGCAGCCTCACAAAGGCTGACGACAGCACGTACCCTGGGAGGCCGGGATGACTTCCACCTGAGCAGATATTTTTGACTGAATTTTGAGTAAATGTTGTATGTAAAGGCTAAAAAAAAAAGGTAGTGGTTTGGATGAGAGGGAAAGGGAGATGTGCAACACTTGGAAAGGGATTGCTTGGCATCATCATAACATCAAGGCTGGAGGTTGCCTTCCAAGATAGGACGTCCACTTCTTTGGGTATTTTAACCTTATTTCCTCCAGGGCAGGCAAGGTATATGAATCTGTCCACCAAGTTTTGAAGAAGTTTTAATTCCAGTTAACGACAAAGAGCCCTCCAAACTTTCCAGATGGTGTGGAGAGCACCTTGAGACCAGCGCTGTGTTGCAAGGCTGCTGCTCAGCCACTTTTCCAGGCAGTTGTGGAGTGAAAGCAAGAAAAATGTGTTCAGTCTCATAGCTCTGGTTTTAATTGAGGATGGCAGCTCTAAACCCCTCCAGAGGTCTTTGTTACCCCGTTGTTCCTGAGCTGCAGTCAGGGCAGGAGATGAAGCCATATGAGAAGGTTGCTTTGTGGTGGGAAGGAGGACAGGGCAGGTGTTTGGAGGTGGCAAGGAGGAGTCGGAGCAGTACGAGGACTGAGAGAGAAAATGTGCTTTCTCAAGTAAAATGCCATTGATAAACTTCTTTTTCATGACTTACCTTGGATATGTTTTTCTATAACCTATGAACAAAATTGATTCTTTAAACTGCAAGAAAAGACAACACTGACTTTGCAATTCTGATTGAGTTATTTGAGTTTTCCTCAAGGTAACATGGAGAGGAAGGAGAAGAGCACCATGATTTGCACTGATTTGTGTTGTGGGCTAAAGAGTTTGTAATTTTGGGGCAGTGGTGAGTGGTAGGTCTTGAAGTCTTCAGCCTGCTGCTGGGGAGTGATTAAGATGATTTACTCTAGATCATCTCAGGCATTTCCCATTTGACCTATAGATAATTCTTCTGTATATTTTAGGATGTCATCGGTCAAGTTTTGCCAGATGCAACGACAACAGCATTTGAGTGTAAGTATGACTCATATAAACTCTCTCCTTTGTCACATTATAAGGCTGACATATTTTAAATAAATAATGTTTACGTTCATTATATGTTACAGTTAAATATTTATGCGTTAATGCAAGTTTAATGATGATACTGAACGAAGCAATATTTTATTATTTAATCACATCTTGAATGAGCATATTTCTACAATATAGCTTTAATTACCAGCATGACCTTACCATGCTCTTACTTATTACTGCAATTGTATTGCATGAACTAAATGAAAAGTATAAAGTACCTGTAAGTCTAAGTTTAAAATTGTAGTCCCCCATTAGAAGAAACCAAAGGAGCAGCAGCTTTTGCAGAAATAAGGTACAACGTAGAGATTTTGTACCAAATGCAGCAACATTAGAAGTTAATGTTTCCTTTCACTGGAACAAAGGTCTGTTATTTGCTAGAAGGGCTGCTGTGCTTTTAATTTTCCTTGATTATTCAGCTGCACTTCCTGGAGGATGTATGAGAACTGCAGGAAAACGCCACCTGGTTAGACTTGGGCAGTAGAAGGAACTTCTAGTCGAGTCTTCTAGAAATACTGCTATTTCTTCTAGAAATAATGTGGGTTGGGTTGAGAAGCTGGGAACATGCCTCCTGTGTAGGATCTGGTTGGGGTTGTCCCTAATGGCACTTACAGCTCATGGAGATCGTTATATTATGCTTTTGCTGAGTTGGGAAAGCTCTCAGTGGTTAGTAGTACAGATTTAGGTTTATATCTCCTAATATCTATTTGAGTTCTATTCTTTGAACCCTGTTTATTTTTGGAGGGATTCCTGGGGAATTGTCCTACCTGGAGAGCAGTAAGCTGCAAAGGGGAGTCAAATCTCTGTGTCTCAGGGGATAAGATGCTATGCTAGAGTTCCCTTCCAAGTGGAGGGGGACTCCCACTGTTCCCTTTTATTTTATTTTTTCCTGCCTATCTCTGTGGTTTTCTTTGATAGAGATTAAATATCAAGAAGGGGCTGGAGGGGGTTAGTTGTGCTGTATGAGCGAGGTGGTGATGCTGAAGGTGAGAGAGCAGATATAATAAGATAGGGCCTTGCATTCCTATTAGCATTTTTCCCCTTTTTAGAGCTCTATGAATAATTCTACATCTAAATAATCAAAGGAAGCATTGTTATATGGTCCTTCAAGTATTATTTAGAGGTTTTAACTTTTTGTATGTTTATGTTTCCCCCACTGCGAAACCTCAGAAACCTATAAATGGAGATTATAACTGTTATTTCTCTGTAGCCACAACGTTTCTCCTGCCCTACTTTTTAAAACAAGACTTTCTAAAGAGACCAGGCTCCAGACCTTGCCTTTTGTTGTTTTTGGGTTTGGTTTTTTTTTTAATGATTTGATAATATTTTTTTTTTGCATACCTCCCACATCACACATTAGCGTTGTTTGAACTTCATGCACCAGTAGCAGTTGCTGCAATCAGGGCAGTAGCCCATATTAATGGTACCATGTGTAGAACTTTCCTGGAAATACTTATTTTGTTGTGTCTTCTAACATCTGCTTCTGTGCTTTCAGTTCATGTCTCTAGTCTGTCATTTACATCTGCACAAACCCATTTCCCCTGCCATTTAACTGGCATCTAAAATATGTTATGTATATTGATGCGTGATTTTTCTGGTTACTTTTTCCATATCAAGTGCCTGGATTTTACTGGTTTAAGCTTCATTCTCACCTGCTTCATTGCTTCTTCAGATGTGGATAATCACCATCCGGCGCCGGCTCCTCTACTCTTTGTTTAGTTATTGTTATCTGCAGCGTCCCATCCGTTGCAGCTCCTACCTGGGGCTGCACTTCTCCTCCTGTTGGACCTTGATGTGGATTTCACCGTTGTATTACGCAGCGCTACAAATAAAATCACTAACAACATATGGCCTGTTATGATCCTTTTATCCAAACTCTGCCATTTTGTATATTTGTGACACACTGCAGATTTGGGGAAGATTGCTTCATAATATTTGTTTACCATCTGCTGCACTCTGCTTGGTATCTTGTGAGGATTTCTTCCTCCATTTTAAGTGACATTAGCAAAATCCAGCCAGTACGTTGGATTTTTTGGTTCTACTTTTGCTTCCCTAATGTGCTGGAAAATCGGATTGCTGTGCTCTAGGCAAGTAGAGAAGCCTGGAAATCCTTCTGAACCCATGTGAAATATCGAGCTAGTTTTTTGGGATGTGCCCACTTAAATGTCCTGGTGGGATGGCAAAGGATCTTTGCACAGGTATGAGAAATAGATCATTATATTTTTTTTCTGTTTTTGCTCTTTATAGGCACTGACTGGCTATTTTAGATTGAGCTTTTTTTTTAATGCCAGGTAACATTTTCATCTGAATATTTTTAATGTATTCTCTTTGTACTACCATTAGGAATTTTGCAGATCTGAGAACTTCAGAGTTAATTTCTTAATCATTTGAAATGAATAAAGTGCGATTATATTTTTTTGTAATATTTTTTTAGTAAACATTCTGCAAGTGTGATCCAAGAATTTTCCAGCTTTTCTTTTTTTTTATTTCTGCTGGTCCCGGCTCAGTTTGTTCCCTCAGGC
>JAOXNG010000064.1:353565-363870 GCA_028566535.1 Scolopax minor
TACTGAAAAGAACTATGCCTGTATTTTGGAATAAGTTTCAGGAGGTGTGTCCGGGTGGTTCCACAGGAGTTGAAAATAACAAAGCAATTTAGTATGTTAAGAAAAGAAATACAGTTTGGAAGCATTTTTGGCAATGATACACCCAAGTCTTCAATGATGTGCAAGTTAATTAGAGCGCAAGGTAAAGAGAAGAATTTGTAAACCCAAGAATGAAAATGGAAAGTGAAGACCAGTCTCTAACTATGGTGGGGGCCATGGAGAACACTGGTACTTCTCCAGGCAGCCTCACTGCATCCTTACTGGTGCTGCAGGTTGCAGTAGGAGCGACTGGCTGCTGGGGACAGGAGGCAATTAGCAGTCAGAGCAGAGAGTGCTGGGGAAGTCACAAGGTGGCTTTGAAAGCTCCCAGACCCAGTGGTAGAACCAGTCTGGTTAAACCAAGGCAGCTTTAAAACATGACAGGCCTGAGTGTCTTTGTATCTTGTTTCCCAGTGTGTCCTCTAGGAATAGGTCTTGCCTGGCTTGTCAATCTCTGTTACATACAGTGTGGGAGAATTTGGTATCTTTTTTTTTTTTAAAGTTATTTTTTAAATATTGTGCCATTCTGAGGGGGTGGTTCTGATTGCTTCCAACATTACATACAAACTGACAGGGAAAACACGGAGTATTTTTGTGAACAAGCTCCTTAAGCAGCAAACCCAAGTGTATGAGAAGACCATGGCTCATCTTGGCTCTCACCAGTTGTACACTAAATAGTTTGTTTATGATATTGTGCTAGGCAGACAATAACATATTTAATCTCAACACGTTTGCCTTGAAAAATTAAATTTTTTGAAACCTCTTTATGAGTTTAGGTGTTTTCCCTACAGCTTATCGTCATGCTGTGGCTACTAAGCCACCACAGAGCTTGAAGTGATGCAGTTCTTGTTCTCCGTGGGACAGCCGGGCGGTGGATGTGGCTGTACTCTGGGCTGTGCAGAAGGACCCGTGTGGTGCAGCTGCCTGGGGCAGCGCTGCAGCGGGACGGTGGTTAGGAACAAACAGGTTCTGGTGGTGGCTGTGCATCTCCAGAAACATTCTTCGGATTTGTGCTTTTAAGAACCTCCCTTGAAAAAATAATTGTTCTTTTTTTTTTTTTTTTTTTTGAAGGAGAATATATGCCAAACTGCTAGAAATGCAAATTCCAAGCAGAATCCAAGAAGTCTCAGGCCTCTCTGGAGCCCCTCTGTTTTTCTTTTCAGTTGTGTGGAAATAGTGTAAAATGTTGATCCAGAAACACTGTGGAGGGTTAGCTCCTCATAGGAGTGGAACTGCTTCTGGTGTGTAACTGTTTCACTGATGAGTGTTACCTCTTTAAAAGAAAATAAAAATCAAATCGACAGAACAAAGTGATTTCTGAAGAAATTGCCACTGATAGGTGTTCAGCTGAAATAGTTCCTTTAGGCTGAGAAACAAAATAGAAGAGGAAAGAAATTATCAATTTGAAATGGGCCCCTCAGCAGTAATGTTATTTGAATGCTTTTTCAGAAACGTGCAGAGCCAGTGTAAGGATAACAGAGTTTTGTATGCTTATTAAACGTGGCAGTCTATGGTCTCTCCAGTCTTTGGCTGTTCCTCTGAACAGTTGCAGTTTTGTGATGGCTGTTGGAATGAAAAGCTGTGTGAAGGGTCTAGAAACTGTGCAAAATGCAGTGATGAAGGTTCACTTGTGCAGATGCCTAAGGGACCTGATCAGATGATGTCTTTGGCGTGTCTAAAATATAATTCAGAGTCTTCACTCAGGATGGCAGAATTCAAAGGGAAATTTGCTGAAGAAATATGGGATTCTGATAAAGTTCTAAAAAACCCAAAATTTCCTTTAAATTCCTGTCTAAAACATATTTAGAAGTTCTTTGAACAGAAGTTATTAAATGAAATATATTGGTTAGCGACAGAGACATATCCTTTTTTCTTTTTGTGGTTCTGATGCTGTTTCTAAACCTTAGTAAATGGAATATATAGAGAACCAACAAGTGTAATGTACTAGTTTATACTACTGTCCTGAAGGCCTTGCTCATGCAGCTCCTCTTTCTGTAGTTAAAATAGATAAGGATGACAGTGAGTGAGAGAAAAAGTACATACCTTCTTTATAGTATTGCTTCCTTTAATGTATGTAAGTATATTATATCAAAAGTTCTGGCAGATAGGTTTCTTCATGGATTAGCAATACGAAATTCATTGAAGCTTTAAAGAAATTTTCATCATCTGTCTTTTGGTATTTCACCTTTTCAAATGTTCTACAACTGAGTAGGTAATAATATATATGCTGAAAGCTCCACAGAGAATAGAATGTGTTTCCACCTACTACTCTTTCATTGCTGATTCAGGCTATCCAAATTTTGAAATGTTGGGTTACTTCTCTGTTGAGGTAGAAGCAAGTAAGCAAATGGTTACTCAGTTGACCACTTCAGAAAAATACAGCATGTACAGACAAAAGCTAATATTGCAGCAGTTAAATATAAATGTTATTGCTGTTGCTATAAAATAATTTCAAGCGCATATTAAACTTTATATACAGAACTACTTCAACTTTTGTTTCCCATTAGTTTTGAAGATCTATGTATTTTCAAATTACTTTAAATACAGTATTCTGTTTGCTGAAGTCTGGTAATGGTAAATAAGAGGAAGCTGTAAGTAACTTTTTAAACATGAAAATGTGTAAGCAATAAAAGTAAGAAGACATTGTCTTTGATTCAGAAGCATTGTAACATGCTCATTGGGAGCATAAACCACATGGTCACATATGGAGCTTCCTATAAACACCCTGTTTCTCAGTCACAGCCACATAATCCCTCCCCGGCACCTATTGTGCCTTCTTACCCCCCTGCAGTGGGTGTGCTGCAGAAGCACGATGGATTAGCCAAATTCTACTTGTGGTTCTTCCTTTGATATCTAGAAACCAGCCATATTCAACTAGATATATGAAACTTGTTCGTTTGAGAGGTGGAAATGTTTCTTGTTTCAAAATTGTAGGTGCTTTGTTTTAAAGTAGGATTTTAGTTTTAATTTCAGCTTTTTGTTGGTTGGTGAATGGGAGGCTGTGATTGGAGCAGCGATGGGGTCCTCACTTACCTGTGTGGGAGCACTGGCAGAGCAGTTGGAGAGCTTTCCTGGCTGGGAAGGGTGGGGGGAGCGGAGAACACCCTGGGGGGTTTGCTCTGCGGGTTCTTGTGGGTGTGAAGGCAGAGGGGGAGCTGCCGGGGTCTGTCCCATTGACCGTGTAACAGCACATCGCTTCCACCTGAGCCAAGGGGAAAACTGGCATTTTTGACTCAGAACATCATTTCTTTCCTCAACTAGATGTGGAGTGACATCTTTATTCATTTCTCCCTGTTATGAACTAGGACAAGAGTTACCAAATATTTTTTCTTGCCTTGCTGCTGTTCTGCAGAAGAAACTGTACCTGTGTAAAGGAAAGTCTGGGGAAGAAAAAAAGGGTGGGCGGGTGTGAATTGTGGGAACCTCTGGAATCAGAGAGGGGTTTGCAGGCAGAAGTTGGCCGGGGCAAGGAGGAGGTCTGGTGTTACAGAGGAGCATGGTGGCTTGGCAGCAGAAAGAGACGGGGCAGGAAAGGAGCCCAGTCTTAACTGAAATGCTGCTTTATCCTGAGTATTCACTGCGAGGCCAGAAGACAGTCCTGGTGGCATGAGGATGAGAGATGAGTGACTTGTCTCAGGGGCTTCAGGCAGCCACTGCTGCTTCTGATCTTCTTCCTTCCTGGAGAGATGGCCAGAGTCACCTGGCTGCTGCTTCATCAGCCTTCCCTCGACGGCTGTGCCTCTAGTTTAAGCTGTAACTCCATCTATCTCAAAAGTATTTCTAATTTAGATAAAGTTGGAAGCTATTTTTTTGTGAAGCTCTCAGACAGTTTCAGAGCCTCTTTAATTGGATAGATTTTGAAAAAACACTTTTTTTTTTTTAATCAATTTCTGAAATTCTTTTTTTTGAGACACACTTTCACTCTTTCATCTTCCCATCTGTATGAAAGTTCTCCTGCTTGTCTTCCTTCCTTCACCTCCTGGGAAATAGGAATGGGAAAGAAGAAAGTGTACTGCATTTTGTCATTTTCTCCTCTCATTTAATTATGATTTGAATGGAATAATTTTTTTTTTGTTAAAATTGGTTATATTTGAACTAGTAATTCTTTAGGGGAAAAACAAAAAACAAAAAAAAAATTTTTGAAAAAAGCTTTTAGGTTTGCCATTCTGCAGTTAAAAGTTTCCAGAGGAAGGCATTTGATAAAGCTATTAAACAGATTCAAAATATTTACAACCTTTAATTTTCCCTGCAGATTAAAAAAACAGAGCAAGTTTCAAAAATTAGCAAGGAGCAAATGCTGCTGAAACAGCATCAGCGAGTGTGGTGGCAAGAGCATAAAAGACTGAGTGAGAACAGGTGAGAGCTGAGGAATCTTAATTAGCCATTGTTGAAGAAATACTTCAACAGTTTCTGGTGTGCCAGACACTAAGAGGAGATGAAAATCTCTGAACTGGGAGTAACTTTTTGTGCAGAGCAGGAGAGTTGTGACCTGCCTTGAACAGGTCTATAGTCACGAAGAGAACACGTAAAAGGAGTTGAGAATGGAGTAGATGTTCTGCACATTCTTTTCCACGATGATCCTATAGCAGTTTAGTTGACCTATCAACATCTGAAGAGCATGTATTTGTAGGAGTATCAGACATTTGGAGATACTTTTTAATTCCTTCAGAGTTTGTCTCTGGATCTAGAGTGTCTCTAGAAATGCATTTTAATTTCCCACTTACAACAGGGACTATTAATACTGGCCTTGTCTATGAACTTCCATATTGTATATACAGCAAATCAATGAGAATTTTTTTTGCTCGGAGGAGGGTGGCTTCCATACCACTGTCATGTCTAAGTTTTGCAATTCATACCTTCCCACATGAAGAATCCCTCTTTTTCCTTAATTATTAGAGTATTTGAGGTTTATCATTCTTGAAAACTTAATACATTAGAAATTAAAGCTTCCATAAAATTCATATTCATATCTTCCAGGCAAAAAGCAGAAGCAGAAATAAAGACTTTTCTTGATGAAGAAAGCCATAAGCACAACTTTTTTTTGGATGTGAGGGACTTGGGTAAGAATTTTTTATTTTTTATTAATTTCTTGATTGTTTATTTTAGTCAAAATTATCTCTTTTTTGAGTTTTTAAATCCCTATTTTGAGAGGTTTAGATTTAGAAAGCACAGTGCTGTGTAATATTTTGTGTTTGAGAAAGCTTTATGTTTCATTTGGATCTAGAGCATAAATTATCAAAGGAGCGGGATACATATCAAAAAAATACTGTAGTTCCTATCTGGCAACTAAAAGAGAATTTGAAATTCAGGCTGTCTGAAATGCAGCGTTCCATCTCAGAAGAATCTTGTCTGAAATCTAAGTTCGATCCGGTTGAGATGTTACAGCAGGTTGGTATTTTAACTTTATTTTTACAATTTATTATAACTGTATTTTTAGCATTCTCATTTATTTTTATGTAACAATTGGAGAATACAACTCACCTTCAGAGTATCCAGTAACCTCTGAACTTGCTGTAGTGCAGATCTGTGTCGCTAAAAGCTGTAGAAGCACGACAGAGTAGAACTGGAAATCAGGGTCTTTGTTTCCAAGTAAGAGCTCTCCCATTACAAGATAAAGAAATAACAGTAACATATTTCATATAATAGATCAAACTTGTGAAGAAGCAACAGAAGGCAATTTTGGAATTCCTTATCCTTGAAAGTCTGGCTTTGGAAAGAGAGCTTGAAGACTATAAAACAAAAGTAAGCTTTTCTTTATAAATTGAATTAACAATTTTGGGGAGAAAGTATAATGCAGACTAGTCCACTGAGTAGCTTTTTTTTTCATGACAGGCATTAGTGCAGTCTTTTGAAGACAAAAATGAACTTTTCTTTGAAGTTCCTGCAGCACTACTGTCTCTGGAATGCCCCTATCCTGATTTGAAGACCTTAGTGATCAATGAATACCGGAAGCTCGCGAGTGAGTACTGGACTAAGCTGCAGGAGATCGATCACCAGTTAAAAGTTTTATATAGGTAATGACATCTCTTTCTGGATTGCTTTTGTTGGGTATAAAATAAGTATGTTGTATTTTGTAATCTCTAGACCCTACAGTTGCCTTTCCTGTGAGAGCTGGTTCTGGTCTGTGCGGGGCAGTGCTCTGGGGTTAAACAGTAGCTGCAGTGGAGGGGGTTGCACAGTCCTTTCAAAGGCTCTCATCTCAAATAACCAAAATGTTTTGTGGATTAAAGAACCAACAGTCTAGCATGCAACAAATGTCCTCTTCACGTGCTTTTATATGAATAGAAATTATTCTTTCTGTGTGGTAATTACACTATCAAATTTATGTCAGAAAAGTACAGTCTTTCCAAGAGAAATTTAGAATACACTTATCTATAAAACAGATAAATAAGCCCCCTCTTTTAACAAATTTTGGATCACTGCAGTAATTCTCATCATAAAGAAATGTAAAAGATGTTTGTTGCTCTGATTCAGAATAACTGAAAAGAGGAAAGATTTTTCTGTAAATGAAAAAGTTTAGAAAGAACATACAGTGATCTAGAAATGTAACATACCTGTATAATAATAGTAGGAAGCTTAGCTTTTCTGCTGAGGTTGATTCGATTCCAGGAGATATTGAGTTGCAGATGCTGTATCAGCCTTGGCTTTTTTTTGCCATCTATTGACATCCTTTAGGATGGCATCAGGCTTTAAGAAGACTGAGAATAGGAGGGTCAGTGGAATTGCTTGAAGCCTGGGCAGAAGAAACCAGGGAGAGCAGGAAAGTCCCTAAATTCCTTCGATAAAACAACTACAGGCTGCTTCTAAATCTCCCTCTTTTTCTAGGTACACCTACAGTGCAGCACTTAAATCCTCTGCCACCACTGCTGAAATAGCTTGGGGGCACTGAAACAGGCTTTAGATGTTGGATCCCGTAGCAAGTGATGTTACAATCTACTTATCTTTTGTATAAATTGTACAGATATTCTGTAGATTGCCCTTCTGTTACCTGAAACCTGTTGGTTTTTTTTACTGTAATGTCCTAGCTGTTATGATACTTATTAACAATTGTTCTGGTCTTTCTTATATTTATAGCATTTATTAAGCAGCAAGTCACAAATTTGCAGCAGTTCCTCTCCTGCTGTCTGATATTTTGTTACAGTTGCTGTTACGAAACTTTATATAATCTCTGTGAGAAAATCTGTGACAAATACTAAATCATTAAATATACACAAAGTCTTCCTAGCAGTTTTAATTAAAATTGTGTAAAAGTTTATGATCAACACAAATTTGGTGAAAATTCATAACTCTCGATCCCTTGATCCACATGGCGTGTGTGCTGCTAAATAATAGACAAACAGCAATGCAGACAACAGAATCTATGAAAAAGGATGAAAAATCTGCCACGGTACTTTCATTGATCATATGCCAGGTTTTGGTTTAGAGCTATTTTGCACCCATAATTGAGTGACATCAAGATGTAAAGATAGAATCCCGTATTTGTAAGGGAAAGCAATTCAGTTGTAGGCGTGCAGGCATGTGGTGTTTGAAGGAATTAAGTAGTGATTCCTAGATGGAAAAAGGGAAGGGCTGTAGCTGGAGGAAGTGTGGGTGGGAAGGGCAGGTTACACAGCACAGGCTGCCCCGTTTGGAACAGCGTGTGCCAGTACCGTTAGCTGGAAACGTATGACATCATAATGAACCATTAGCAATTACCTTAGGCACTTTATTTAAAGCAAGATCTTGGTCTTTTTTTTTGTTTGCCTTGTGGACTCCAAGTATTCAATGTATTGCTCATCTATGTTTCTATGACTTTATCCACAACGTTAAAAATGTGTTCTTGTAGAATTGCTTACTTACAAGATCTGGGTTTTATAAAAGACACAACACTATGTGTCACTTGTTATGTGTACGTTGCCTAATTTGCAGGAAAATATTTTGAGTTTGCAAAGATACAGTCTTCTGATTTAAGTATTCTATAATTCACCAAGCTAGCTAGGACCCAACTAACACAGATTATACTGTCAAAACCCGAGTGACATAGATTTGTGACCTTGGTATGTATCTGCTGTGCTCTACTGATTAATATAGCCTTAATGAAACCTTTGCAATTATTGTCATTGCTCTACACCCAAAGATACCATACATTCTTCTGCAATGCATTTTTTCCTCTTTTTTGTAATTTGAAAATTTTTTGAGTAGAACAATATGACTATATGATAATTTAGTCCCTTCATCTGAGAATTATTTCTCTGTAGCTCTTCCTCGCTCATCATATGCTTGAATGTACAGTAAAGAAACCTTCAGTGATGCTTGTCCTCTGATGTTACACCTCTCGCTGTTTAACTGTTTGATTTTTTTGAAAAATCGAAATAATATTCTGATCTGCTATATTCTTTGTGTGCTTTTCAGTCCTACTAGAATGCATGTTAGAGTGTTTATTGCTTTTAGAAACTGAAGAAGAATTTGGGTTATATAGGATTATAACGTTTAGTAATCTAAATTCACATCTCTTACTGCTGCTAAAACACAATTTTTTGTGTTTGTAAAATACCCAGATCCTGAGTTATCCAACAAATTGTGGACTTTGAATTGATGTGTTTGTTATAGCTGATGATTCTCTAAGCACACTCTAAGTATTTTACCACAATTTCAAGGATGTCTGAATTATTTAAACAACGGATGAATGGAGCATGGCGGCATGTTCAGCACCGTATCCTCTGCAGCATCCTTTCAGATGAATGGGGTATTAGAACTAAGTCAAGTAACCTTAGTTCCTCTTTTCAGACCCATTAACAGGATGTTTCTGGTAGGACAATTGGCACTGACATAATTAATGGTTGGGGAGGTTAATGTCTCACTTGGTGGTTATTGTCTGTGCGCCTGCAGGCTCAAGGAGAGGGCGGCCCATAAAGTATACATCGCTATGGCAAAGGCTGTGTGGGGATTACAGGGTGGAGAGGGTGGCTTCCCTTCTGACTTGTTTGTATTCTTTAGACTCTGTAAAGCCAGGGATTAATGCTGGGTAAATCTGTTTCAAAGGAAGCAGCTGCCTCGGGGTTGTTGAACATGAGACAATTGCTGTGTTTCAGTTCTGAAAGAAAATAAAGATTGTACTGTTTTCTAGTAGAATGGTACATACATACAAGAAAAGCAAGCACTCCATTTGAAATTTGGGTCATGCATTCAGCCTTGTAAAAGTTTGTCAATATCTTGACACTGAAGAAGCCTGATACTAGCTTAAATATTAATGAAAAAATGTGTTGGCACTTTTGAAACTCATTTTAAATGAGATCTGCCTTTCTGGAATGTTGCAAAATTTTAAGTGAGATAACATCTTGAATTCAATCAGGCAGGATATTTTGACATTCTCCGTGCATTTAATGGCTATGAATACACTGGGCTGGATCATGCTGTGGTTTGTTTTGTTTTTTCTTTGACTATTTGCTATGAGCAGCTGACAAAATCTCAGCCCAGCTGACAAATTTTGGCACAGGTGACAAACCAAGACATTGGCAGTCAGTTTGTCCCTACATACAATAAACTACTTGTGGCTCTAGCTGTAGCTGAGTGTCCCCAGAGGATCTTCCACAAACCTTGAATTCTCTGTCTTGTTCCCAAGTAGTGCAGAGATTTGTTGTTAGCTGGCCACGAGGGAATCTTGGGAGAGATGGGAGGCACAGGAGGCAGAAACTGGTGCATCTGCCCCTGTGTGCTGGAGGCAGAGCAGATCACTAAGCTGGCTTCGGACCACCGTGGGGACAACAAGCAGGAGATTGCTGAGGTGAGAGGGGGACTCTTCTGTCCACTCCTTCCTGTGTCCATGGGACAGGAGGCCAAAGACTTGACTCTCCCTTCCCTCTCTGAAGGCCCAGCAGCTGATAGCCATTTGCCGGGAGTATATTGTGGGGCTCTCCATGGAGATTGAGCGGAAGAAGCTGCCCAAAGAGACCCTGGAGCAGCAGAAACGGATCTGTGAGGTACAGAACCTGTGAATTTCTTCACTTGGATGGGGTATGAGGGGGAAATAGTGTTCAAAAAAGCACTGGGAATCCTGAATTTTGCCACTTCCTCCTTTAAAGAATTACTTGGGAGGGGTTTCTTGCAGCATTTTCAGGGCTTTCAGTTATTGGTGGGGTTGGTAGTGATTGGATCCCTATTTTTCCTCCTTGTCCCTGCAGATGGCTGCCTATTTCACCCACTCCAACCTCCAGCCCGTCCACATGATCTTGGTCCTTCGTACTGCTC
>JAOXNG010000064.1:801687-812275 GCA_028566535.1 Scolopax minor
AGTATCCTTCAGCACATATTACAGAGTTTGTGTGGGATTTTTTAGTCACTATAATATTAATTATTCGGACATGAAGACTGAGTGGGCAGGATGGCAAAAGCACCCACGGTCACCCCTGGAGTAAAGACCTGAGGGAGGAAAACAACCACAGGTATTGGGCCAGTAGCTGAGATGTTTTTCTGCCCTTCCTGTGCTTAGAAGCAGTTTGCTTGTATGATGGGTGCCTGGGGAACTGGGGGGAGGTCTCCCCCGACTCCAAGGGCTGGAAGCTGGATGCAGCCAGCAGAGGAAGCGAAATTAAAGCTGACACCAGGCAGTCTGGTGCTACAGCCGTCTGCATTCCTATTGATCAGAAGGCTTAGTCTGCATTCTGGCTTTATCAGCCGCTGGCATCACGACTGCCATCTCTTCCCTCTTATCCTCCTAACCTGGAAAACACTTCTGAGGGTGCTGAGAGACAGTTATCAAAGATCCAGTGCCTAAGAAAAGAATAACATGCCTCAGAGGAAACAGCTGCCTGGCACCTTTGAAGAAAGTTTCCTGACACTTTTTCTATTTAATTAAAAAAAAAAGCCAACCTCAATATATACATGATGTTTCGCCTTGCAGATCATTTCAGAACTGCTTTTGACAGTGGTGGACTATAATGAACCTCTTATCAAGACGTCGCCAGCTTGAGACAGACAATATGTGTATGTATACGCACAGATCTCGGTCTTGTTAACATCAGAGAGTGAAAGGGATGGTGTGCGGGAAGATTTATTACAGGGAATTATCCACATACACAAAACAAAGCAAAACAAGCCTCCATCTTTTGCACAGAGGTGTGGGGGTTTTTTTTGATCCTGATTGGCTCATAAACTAGAAGTGCTGACCCAAGGGGGTACGGCTGATGAAAGGATGATCTGACAGGATTTTGCTCCTTTTGATTTAATTATTTTTCTTCTATAACTGTCACACACACAAAAAGTATCTCAAAGAATAAAATAAAAATCATCCTGCCACCGAAAGAACAATTGGAATAAAATCCAGACAACTATGTCAAAATGGGCCGAGAAAGAGCTTTGACTTTCCTCCACTGCTACTTTAGTCTGCAGGCAGCGTAAATGCATCTTTCTACGGGGAGAGAGGGTTTAAACAACAGTATCCCATTTGGGCTATACTATAAAAAAATAAAGAAACTATAAACTGTCCCTTACATTTTCATACAGCATGTTGAGCTGAAAGCATTGAGCACTGCTGAGGCTATCAAAACTATCTCATGCATTGCTACCAGGTAAAACAGGAGCAGGCTCTTAAAGTTGTGAGCTCACCCACAGCTTCTTAACCAGGGGCTGGAAGTAAAGCCGCAGTTAAGCCCCAAAATACCAGAGCTGCTCTGATCTTGACTATTTAACAGTTAAATGCTGGAACTAGACTGTGATGCTACCAAGGCTGGCATTTCACAGCATCAGACATGGAACCACAACTGTTATTATTCCTGATATTGATTCTTATTAATGAGAATTGCTTACCCAAAAAAAAAAAAGGTAAAACCCAGACACTTTCTGTGAATCTTGCAACTGGTGAGTGGATTCAGATAACATGGAAATGCAAACAATCTATGGATCAGTAGGGTTTTACTTAGCCAAATGTAAGCTCCTTAGCTCAACTCTAATATTTATGATAGGCTTAATCCTCTAAACAGATAAATTGGTATAAGCGTGAAAGACCACACAACTGCATGTAGGCAATAAAGACCACACACGTACCTCTTTTCAGGCTTAGGGCATTAAGAAAATAAGGATGTGCCAAAAAAATTTAGACTATTAGACTGAACAAATAAATAGCGGTCATTAGAGTTGAATAATGGACCATGAAACCAAACAAATAGTCAAACTTACCAGGAAAAAGCTGCCACAGTTTATTTTAGCATTGCTTTAATGTCACTTTCGTGCTAACATAATGAGTGACATCATAATTCCTTTCCAATCTATAGAAGGTTTTGCCACTGATTTCTTTGGGACAAGATTTTGACCCTCTGATTTGTAGCATACAAGATCTACAGCAGCTCTTGATACCCTTATGTGAGCCTACTCCAAAGTTGAATAAATACAACCCCAAGTACTAAAACACAAGAAGCACAACTGAAAAATACAAGTCCATATTAAAGATACAAACATAAACAAGGATAAAAAGGTCTTGCTTTAAGCATAATTTGAATTATTGAGGGAGTCCCATGCAGGTATTGGAAAGTTCAGATCCTTCTTCCTAAACCTTTCCATTAGAAATACAGGGCTAAATCCTGCTGATGTGAAAAGTGGTTAAGGCTTTTAATAGCAGAATTTTACTTTGAAAATCAAGACAGCATTCTTCTGAATTCTGCGTTGGAGTAAAATGGCTTTAAACCTCTAGTCCATGAGGGTTAGCAAGAAATAACTGCAAATCAATTATCAGAGAGCTTAAAATCTCCTATTCAGATGTCTGTGCCTGTACAGGGACGTTCTCCAAAGGTAAACAAACAGAAAAAGAAGTTGCAAAGCACGCAACTAGCTTAAACAGGGAAAAACACAGGATAGTCCTATGGCTTGTTATTCAGACATATTAGATAATTCCAATGGTGATTTCTGGCTTCCTCATTTATGTATTGCACAGGGAGTGATACCCTAGGATATATAAAATCCTACTATTATTGCACTATTTCACATCTCTCATTAAACCTTATCTGACCAAAGTGCTCCAATGTTACTGGATATATTTAAGTCAGCAGCTTGATATTTACATAGAGCTTTGTACTTTCAAAAAGCTTTGCAAACAGTAACGAAGTAAGCCTCACAAATACCGCGTGTGAATCAGAGAAGCTACAAATCCCACTTTCACAGGTAAGAAGAGTGAAGCAAACACTTAGATGTTTGTGGCCATGCAGATATTGATGAAAGACAACAGAAGATGCAGATAATTCATGCAGCATAACTCATGCCAACTGCTCATCCTAGCAGAAAGCTGTCATGTACAATAGGACAACAGTATTGTCCTATTGTTCACTCAGATGTGCAAAGGGGCAGAGAAGAGGCATGCTAAAACCCTACACAATGTAGCACCTGTCCAATTTGTATTATGACAAATCAAGGACCATATTATTTTAATTAACTAGTGATTTCTGATACTTCACCCTTGGGTTCAGCTAAGCCAGAACTGGTACCAAGCCACATTTTCAGCACTGGTTGTCAGCTCTTCCTCACATGTAGTCAGATACATTGCATTCTCAGGGAGAGTATTTAAAAACAGACAAATAAGAACCTTGTCAGGCTTAGAACATGACTTCCCCAATAAAAAATGTGTTTGGGGACTATCCTTAGAGTTACCTAGTAATGACTGGAGAAATCTTGTGAGGTGAAAAGGATTAAAATTCACTTTTGTAATGAAATAATATTAACTTTCCTATCTGAGTACCAATAATTTGCTCTTAGGTAATACCTTCCACAGCATTGCCAGCTCTCATTACATGATAATGTTTTGCAAGATAACTGGGTGTTTGCTTAATTTTTTTAAGGATTCTTATTATTTTACCCTCTCCTCCTATTGCATTAAATTGCCATTCTCATTCTCCAAAAGTGATCGCTGCCTCCTGAAAAGGCCAGTGGGACAGAAACCATGAGTTGGCCTCGCTGCACAGCCCACAACCATTGTAAAGGGAAGCAACGCTGTCCTTTGGAAAGAGCATTTATTATTCGTGCTGCAATAGTGCCTGGAGGCCCCCTTAGCAGACAGGGCTCAGGTTGTAGACTGCACTCTACATCCATGTAAACAAGACGTAGATCTCTGCTTAGCACATCAGCATATGGTTAAATACAACAGAGGAGCCAGACAGGTGGTAACCACACAATCTTTTGGTTCCTCAAGGTGCTCTCTTGTCCCAGCACACCAGCCACCTAAGTCTCATTATTTTGCAGGTGCCTGGGAAGGAGGGAAGGGGCACCCAGCCCTAATGGGGCAGCCCTGAAAAGAAAAATGGAGCGAGAGAACAAGCTGAATCTCCAGTTTTTTGCTCCTTGGGCATGGAAGCCAATCAATCACCCCCTTCGCTGCCCGAACTCGGAGCGTGGCTGGTGGAGGTGGGGGAGAAGGATGACACAGGAACAAACTTCCCCCCCTCCCTCCCCCTTCATTTTTGTTTGGTTTTCTCCCAGTCGAGGCTTTAATTGTTGGAATGTGGAGATCTGCTGGGTAGTTGTGAAGTGCTCGTGGATCTCAAGCATTTTACAGGGGATCACCCAAAACGGAGGGTGCCTGTGCTCTGCCCTGCCCCAGGCATCCTTAGCTGTGTTTTGCTTTAAAAAAAAAAAAAAGGTAGTCCTCCAATTTGGGAGGAGCAATAAGACAGGTGACTGGTTTGTGTTTGAACGTGCCATGAATACCCAACCTTCAAAGCAAATAATCCGAGGGAAATTGTAATCTCAAAAATAATCTGAACCGTTCAAGTTTATGCGGATTATGAAGACATTAGCACTTGCCCAATTCAGTTTATGAATGTTTCATAAACAATGATAAATTTGTGATAGAAAATGCCATCAGCTCCAGTTTGGGTGTGATGTTGATCAGAGTAAAGTGAAAGCACAATTTGTTTGGGTAGGAACACCCGAGTGATATAGTATTTTGGCTGACAGTGCCTGGTACAACTTGATTCAGGCAACAAGCTGACATTTCCACCTAATTTAAGATGAAAGTGAAATTGTTAAAATAACAAAAATTAGAATGTGAAATTCAGGATGCATTCACCTAATTCCTTGGAAACATCTGCTGGCAAACTTCCAGTTGCACGTCAATGTGGCGGGGGGAAGATTTTTGCTGCTTTTTCAAATAATTGGTTATTTACCGTGGAATCCTGCTGCACGTTCTCGATACATATCAGCAATCTGGTGCTTTAACATGGATCCTCTGTCTTTTTGAATAAGAAATAAGGGTTTCATATTCAAATAGGTGAAGAATTGTATTTTGATTTCCATTCTGAGCCTTTAATGATGCGAAAAGTGATTTTGATATTTATCTCTTTATTCCTGCACCTCTAGGAATATTTCGGTGGAGCAGCCAGAACCTGCGGCGCTGCGGCCTAAGGAAATAAATACTTTGCAAAACGTAACAGAACAATTTGAGGCCGTTTCACGTAACGAACATTATTTCCTACATTTCCCCTAACATTACCAGTCAGGCGGCCTCCTGCCTTTCAGGTTGTCATCTGGTTCCTGGCGCTCCCTTCTCGCTGCCGGAGGGGCTGGATGGGGGCCGGTGCTGAGCGCGGTCCGGGGGGATGCTCAGGACCCCTCTGGATGGGGATCTAAGTGAGATGCTGACACAAGGCTCTCATCCCGGCTCCCCCCAAGTAGCACTAATTAAGGGCTGTCCAACTGCGCTCGCCGTTGAGGCGTTTGCTCTGGTGGGTGACAGGGAACAGCCTGGGATCTGTCTGCAGAGTGACATAACAAAGAAGGGGGGGGAAAGAAAAAACCCAGCCCTCTGAGAGGTTGGGCTGGGCTGGAAAGACCTGAAGCGGGCTTGAATTGTGTATTTTGTTATTATAAACATGTAATCTCAGATTAAGCTCCACGGCGTGCTATGTTTCTGCTTTCATTATGCATTTATTAGAGCTCCGGTGGTTGCTGTAAGTAATAATTATAGAGGAGCATAAATTAATAAGGAACTTGGGGAATGATCTTCCCTTTGTTAGGAAGGTTATCAATAAATCTTCCCCCCCTTTTTTTTTTTTTTTTTTTTTTTTTTACATAATGGTGGTCAGTGTTGCTGTTCTTCCAACTGTAAACCATGAGATCCCTGGTAGCCGTGTGGGAGAAGGGCTCTCCTGGGTGCCAGCAGGATGCTCTGCGTGGGGCTTGTGGGAAAAAAAAAAGGCAGTTTGGCTCAGAGACTAATTCAACCCAAAGTTTCCTTTCCTATTCCTAGGTCTCTTCCCAAAATGATCCCTGAGCAAGGCCATCACAGCGTGGCTTGGGGTGCCGCAGTGCAGGCTGGAACAGGACTCTCAGAAAAGCAGGAAAGGCCCCCAAAGCGGTGCCCAGTGCCCATCCAGGGTCACCCCGCTCTTCGCTCCCACCCTCCGGGGTGACAGGACATTTAATAATCACAACCAGAGCCAGAGGTGCTTACGGGGAGCCCTAAGCAGTGACACCTCCCGCTTGCAGCTGGGCCTCATAAATACTGTCTGGGCCACCACGCTACTGTCCTTTTACAGCCCTATCATTTAATTGTAAACCAAAGATCAAAGGTCTTTAGCTCTTTAACCAAATTCCAATGTCTGCCAAATTCAATAGCTGTCATTCCCTCGGAAAAAGACAGTGTAATATGTGTGTTCTGATCTAATTTTATAGAAAAAGACAGAATTTACATACTGTTTATTTAGTTAAGTCTCTAAAATCAATACCTTTGTCTGTAGCTCTTTTATTTAAAATACATCATGACATTGCAAACTGCTATATAAATGAATTTTTCTAAACCACACATGTTGTTAATGTTTTTGTATTGCACATTTTTTTAAAGTTTGAATCATAGCATTTAATAGATCAACTTAAATGTATTTTAATATTGGATTACTAAAGAATGTTAAGTTTTACATTTCTAAAATTATAAATATTATTTCAAAAGGTCAGTCATTTGCCCAAGACTTATCTGTCCAATGGAGAACATATTTCAAACCGTCCAGACACAGAAACTGATCATGTTAAATACTAAGGAAAAATGAAATCTCTAAATATTAATTTTCTTTTTTTTTTTTTTTTCAGTAGTAGGGAGAGAGGAAGGAGCAGCCTTGGACAAAAAGATTTAGGGGAGAACTTCTGTAGGATGTCAGCAGCATTTAAAAAAAAGAAGAGAACCCTCTTTTTGTGGGAAAGAACTGCAACTTGTGGTCTTCATTTGCTCGTAGGTTAGGTGTATTTTGGAGTCTGTAAGCAGATCTAGGAAGAATCTTCTCCCTGCTGTTTTGGGCTGAGCTGAGCACCAGGGCCACACTGCTTCCTAGGCCCAGGTCAGGTCTACCTTAGGCAGGCTACGCCTTGATGTTACACAATAATTTTTAGGAACCTCGTATATGTTTGAAGTACTCTCGCTGTGATGAAGAGTCACCAAAGACAGTGCCGGAGTCAATGGCATCGATAGCTCCCGTGTCAGCCATGTGAGCACCAGTCCTTGCTTGTGCAGACCTCGGTGGAAATGGTCTTTCTCCTCAGCTTTTGGTGTACAACTGACCAACCTCTGTTGTTCTCAAACCCTGTAAGAGACGGCAAATCAACAGTAGCTTCATACTTAGATCCCTCCTCCCTGCTTTAACAGATGTGTTCCAATTTTTCTGGCTTTCCAGTTTTGTTTCGTTTTTAAAAAAGTATATTGTTCTTTGTACTGAAGGGCAGCTTTAAAACCTAGAAAACATGGTTGTGACTGTTTGCTGTAAGCCCATGGTTCGTGCAGTAGCCCGTTATTAATCAAAAGGTGATTATTTAGTTGTAGGGGGTAGCAAGACTCCACTCCAGAAAGTATCTGCTCTTTCTCTGTGATGTCTAACTCTGTGAAAAATGGCTTCTGCAAAACTTCTCTTTTTTTTTTCACATGATAAATCATAGTCCTGACTAGTATGTATAGCTTCATAATAGGTTAAATTAATTTTCCTGCATAAATACAACCAAAGCAACTTGATATATAAAATTATTCTATGTACACTTTGCATATAATATTTAGTGGCACAAAAGACAAACTAATTTGGAGAAAGGAATTACAGTATAATCCAGTTATGGTATTCTTGAGTTCTTCTAAGCTCCTTGCTTCCAGTTAGAAGTGATTTACTTAGATTTATTTTCCTCCTTCCCCTCTTACCCCGACTCCCCGATCATTTGAGCTGTTTGGAAGAATTTTGTCGCAAAATGAATGACCTGCAGAGTTGACCATTTACTATGCAATCTCCAGCCTGGAACTCCTTCCGGTGTCTCAGAGAAAACTGATTGGACTCACCGGTGATAAAACCAGTACCCTTTGCATATACTTTTTTTGAGCATACTTTTCCCTTCCTTGGAAGGCGACAGGGAAGATAAAGTATTTGGCTGGGCTCGTTTAAATCTTGAAACTGTTTAATTAATTAATGAATTAATTAAATCCCAAACCTGGTGCCTGGTTATGAGTGTCCAGGTTCTTCCAGGGCTCCAGAGAAGATCTTTGGCCGTAGGAGGTGGAGTATGATTTTTGTTTGTGTGGTTTGCTTGAGCTTGGCTATTTTTAAGCAGATTCAAAAGAGGCAATGGACCTTTCTGCCTTGGTCCAGCTCAGAGGCACAGGGTGGGAGATAGAGTGAAAGTAAGTGTTTGGTTATTGCCATGTGCGTGTGGTGGCAGGGTTCTCTTACAGGAGATTAGTTTTGAGCATGCTGAGTAGTGCCACTGAGGGCAAAATGTCTAATTTCAGTTGTCAGAATCCATGATAGGATGAGGTATCATTGAGTTGTGTGCAAGCACAATGGTGATCTCAGGGGGATCTGCAGGTTTTGTACCACCTGAATCTCTTCTCTCCAGCAGCTGACAGGTTATTTTATTTTATTACTGTGTGTTCCTTGGTTCTGTTCCTGTCGTTGTTTTCAACCCCTGTGAAAAGTTGGTAGGAATTACTGGAGAAAATGGGAATGACCCTGGCTCCAGAAACTGAATTTTGGAAGGAATCAAAGAATACATGCCGTGTGGTGGAACGTTTAGCCATCAGGTGAGAAGTGGGGTGTGATCTGGAAAAGGCATGGTATTTTGCCCTGTGAAACATGAATTGTTGGTGGGGTTAGAAGAAAAGGCCCATGAATTTAAGAACTAAATATGGAATTCTCCAATTTAATACTTCTGTTGATGAGCTGGGAAAAATGTGGGAAATCATTACTGGCAAAGTCTGCAGGTGATACCAAGACAAAAGGATTAGTAAATATTGAAATAGGGAAGACTTCTGAATTCAAGAAACTTGTTAATTTTTTTTCTTTACCACTATGTATTTAGCCCACACACCTAAGAATAACACCAGTGTTCGAGGATTGAGGACATGGGATGATCTTATCATCCCAATGAGGTATGACAGAGCCAAGTCCACTGGCACTGTGTTGAGGTGGGTGGTAATGAATTTCAGAGTGCCCTGAGGGATTAAAGGAGTGAAAAAGCCCTCAGGATTTTTAGCTCTCATTGTTGATATGGCGACACCATAGAAGTTCACCTGTCACCTGAGAGAAGACATCATTGAGGAATTATATGGTCAAAACCAAGAGATCCTTGTGAAGGTCAACCTTTCTTAGACTGAAGAGCTTGTTAAGATAGGGTCGTTTTGTAGAAGGACGTGTGTTGGTCACACTTGCCCTTCCACTGTTCTGAGTGATCTAGATTACCAGCAGCAGAGCATCCCTCTGCAGCTGGGAGCTGCCCAGGGCTCTCCAGAAGGATGGAGAAGTCCTTCCAGCTTATCACCGTCACATCTATGAGGTTCCTTGGAAACCTCTTATTCTGAAAGTGGAAACGTGTCATCTTCTGGATGTGAAAGTTATTGCCTGTTCATAGTGGTGGGAGAAAGAATCAGGTCTCAAATGCTACTTTTTTAGCTCCAATATTTAAGTCCTTGCCCTGCTTTTCTTAGAAAGTGGATTTATTCTTTTGTGATTGCTCATTTAAAAATGCAAACAAAACCTTTTTATTGATTTGTGTGTATTGGCAGAATTACTGTAATTGCATCAAATGACATAATTGGTGTAAATAGGTATAATGATGTCATTAGCATGTGTGATTGTGACATTTAACAGTGTAATTAAAATGTATAATGACATGGTAAAGGTCCTTATTAAAGTATGCAAGAAAAGCTCTGCAGGTGGACAGAGCATGTATTTAAAAATTCAATATTGCTGTCACTCTTTTCATATTCTTTTCAAAACAGCAAAAGCCATTAGGTCACATCAAAACTGATTTTTAGAAGCAAAGGTCTAATCCTGCAAAGTTTTTCTCCACTGGGCTGGCTCTAGGGACACTCTTGGTGACTCCAGGGGACCTGTCCTTGGCAGGGAGGTCTGCATGTACGACTCATGCCTCTTTCTATTTAGGCCTGTTCGTGGAGCATTTCACCAACAGCATCAGGTTGATTTTCTTTAGGAGCAAAGAGGGTAACTCGGGGTAACTGAGAGGGTAGGGTAACTCAAGTTGGAAGGGACCTCAGGAGGTCTTTGACACCAACCTTCTGCTCAAAGCAGCATCAGCTCTAAGGTTTGATCTCCAAGTTTTAAAATCCCAAGTTGACGAAGTGATATGCAAGGTAATAAGAGAATATAAATGTCTATAAATGTATAGTACCTCCATTTTCAGGTAAGGATGCTCTTTGTATTGCACAAACCCTTCATCTGCAGCCTTGCCATGACCTTGTAGGCCGGTGCACAAAATGGGTGCTTGTGTGCCAAAGTTTCTATCTCAGTGTCCCAGCACATTCCCCCACATAGAACTGTAGAACCATATGGAGTTGGCAGGGGATGTTATAACTATAAATTTCAACTTGAAACACTGATTATTTTCATTTGCATTTTCCTCCCCGGGAAAATGTATGT
>JAOXNG010000064.1:1817134-1830875 GCA_028566535.1 Scolopax minor
ACCCCTTGTCCTGTCACTGCACTTCCTGACAAAGAGTCCCCCTCCGGCTCTCCTCTAGGCTCCCTTTAGATATCTTTAATCTGTGTTGTGTCGTTCAGTACTGACACTCTTGATTACTTTTGTTTCTCAACTTTGGTTATTTTTCCAGGTAAAATATAAAGACGCGTATCAAAAGAATATTTTGGGGCACTATTTGGGCAGCTTTGAGGACCCACATCATACTCACTGCATGAAAGTGGAAGCGATGAAGAGTGATGTAAGTGTGGTGATCACTCTGTTTTCACTGTCAGGCTTTCATTTCAAGGAAAGCTCAATTGCGGTCTCTTAATGAATGTTGATTTTATTCCTAGAAAAATTACAAAGCAGAGTACGAGGAGGAAAAGACAAAATGCTACTTCCCTCAGACCATAACTCAAGAGTATGAAGCTATTAAGAAGTTGGAGCAATGTAAAGATGTGAGTACGGGACAGTAGTGGTTATCAAATAACTACCTACATGCACTGTCTGCTTCTGAGGCACATAGAAATTTACAGTGATTCCTGTTGACTTTGATGATTTTTGATTTGATCTTATTAGCATATGTGACTTCTCAAAACCATCTTCATCTGTATTTTAGAGTCTTTTGTGACATCTAGTGATCAAGACAGATATAGCACAATCTTTTTTTTAACAAGTTAAATCATAAAATTAGAGGCGTAGTACCGAAATGAAGAATGAACCTCAAAAATTTGTCTGCTTAAGTCAACATATTTTTACATTAATACTTTAAAAGTACTTTGCTTAGTTTATTAATTCTAGTTTTATTTACTTTATCAATTCTTGGAAAGGATTGAAAATATATATTTATATATAATATGCAATATACTGTATAATATAATATACATTGTAATATTTATATGCCTACTCAAAACATTTTACATTACTACTTTAAAAATACTTTAAATAATTGTTTTCTGATTATGTTAAAAATTAATATGAGAGCCATTGTGCCTGACAATGCTTGTCTGCACACATGCTATAACTGCTGACTATCCCAAGTGACATTACAGTACTATGTCTTTTAAAATAGCTTTGCTTATATAAATGTTCTGCAAATATCTTTCTTGTTTGCCTTCAGCACACCTACAAAAAACATCCTGATCAAACCAAATTTACTCAAGTGACTGACTCTCCAGTACAGAAACAAGCAGAGATCAACAGCAAACAGCTGAGTGATGTAAGTAAGCCTAGAAAACCTGTTGCAATGTTCTGACATCATCAATTTCTGTATTGTATTTTTCTTTATATCCATCATTCTTAACATATTCTTTGCACCAGTTGAGGGTTTACACCATTCACTTGGCAAGGATTAGGATTAAATCTCTGTTTGTCTGTGAGGGAGGTCACACGAGATTTTTAAATTGTGTCACAGCATTATGATAGCATTACAATCTATAAACATTGGGATGCTAAGTTTCTTTCTTTATTTTTCTTTGCAGATATTATATAAATCCAAAGGTGAAGAAATTATTCACAAGTACCACCTCCCTCCAGATGTGCCCCAGTTTATACAGGCTAAAGTTAATGCCTACAATATTAGTGATGTAAGTAGATTTTGAAGCAGGAGCTCTTGATTGAACTTACAATATAACGTTTCTGTTAGCTAGAAACCAGTAATTCAAAATTTGCCTTTTCTTCTAGAACTATTACAAAGCAGGACTGGAAGAGTTAAAATCAAAGGGGTATGATCTCAAAACCGATGCTATCCCTATCCGAGCTGCCAAGGCCGCTAGGCAGGCTGCCAGTGATGTAAGTACATCCTTCCGAAAGCAACTGTTTAATTCAAAAAGGTTTACTTAAACAATGCTTAAAATTATGTTTATTAAGGATATCTGAAGGATAACTTCTCTACTGCCTTTTTTTGAGCATGTTATTGAATGTATTTAACACAGTTATATTTTTAATGGTGTTTCATTGCTTCATTAATGTATTTATACAATTACATTTAGAAAAGCCTGTTTCATTATATAATTCTTTGTGAGTAACTGGACTACCTTGGTTAAGGAAAATCATAAAGAGTAGGTCAGTAGTGACAACTCCGTGAGCAAGGGATCCTTGAGTTTTCTCTGCCCTTAAATATAGGCCTGATCATAAATGAGATGAAAGACTCACTGGGATTTGGGTAGGTTCTTGGGGTTGGCCTCGCAGAAGTCCCTTAAAGACTCCTCTCCTTCTTATGATTGGTTCAAGCGAGATAATCCCACTTTGAAAGCTGAGTGATTTGTATAGCAGGGAGTGGTAAAGAGATACATGTCTGGTTTTATTGGGATAAATAACTTAAATGTGAGGGATATTCTTTGTAGAAAACAAAGGGAAGCCTTTGCTTTTAATTTACTTATTGCTAAGTTTCTACACTTAAGATGATATTCTCCATGTTCCATTCTATTCTATTCCAACAGGTTAACTATAAAAAAGCCTATGAGCTTTCCAAGGGCAAACTCGTTGGCTTCCAAAGCCTCCAAGATGATCCCAAACTTGTTCATTATATGAAGGTAGCAAAGCTGCAGTCTGAGCGAGAGTACAAGAAAGATTATGAGAAAACAAAAACTAAGTATAACATTCCAATGGATATGGTCAATGTTGTTGGTGCCAAGAAGGCTCAAGAGATTGTCAGCAATACTAATTACAAGAACCTTCTCCACCATTACACTTATTTACCAGATGCAATGGATGTAGAGCTGAGCAAAAATATGATGGAAATTCAGAGTGATGTAAGTAAAAACTCATGTAAACAGATTTTTTTTGAGATGCTCCAAGTAAATCCTGCACAGACTCAGGAGATGTCCTTGAAGTGTTACTAACTTCTAAAATGATGTTTTCCCTCCTTTATTAGAACGCATACAAAGCAGATTATAATAACTGGATGAAAGGCATTGGTTGGATCCCCATTGGCTCATTAGAAGTAGAAAAAGTCAAAAAAGCTGGAGATGCCTTGAATGAAAAGAAGTATCGTCAGCATCCGGACACTATTAAATTTACAAGTGTGGTGGACTCTCCGGTCATGGTCCAAGCCAAACAGAATTCAGTTCAACTCAATGATGTATGTAGAGAAAGAAATGGGCATTATAGTTAAAAATTAAGCATTGTCTTTAATTTTTTTTTAAATACTATTAGCCTGAAGGTGCTCTCTGTGTTGTCATTGTTTTGTGCTCTGGTTTTGCCTGAAGAATTTCCTGCTATAAATCTGCAAATCTCTAGCAAATCATGTGACTCTTTCAAGTCAAATCAGCTGATTCTGTCAATTTATATATTAAGGTTATTTGAAATACATTTGATTTAAGAAATATGAAATTTAATGTTGTTTGTTGATGTTTTACCACCTTCAATAATGAATGAATTATAGAATGTTTGATGAATCACAATATGTCCATTATTATAAAACAGCAAGGTTTATTTCAAGTTACATTCTTCTACTGTCCCTTTTTATCTTAGTCTTTCAGGAATGTTTTTTTATGTCTGTTAAAGGGCTTAATTTTACTGTATAAAGACTGCATAGAATTTTTAGGATCTGTTCTCTCTATACATAAGATCAGCAATTTGTATGAAAATGCAGCCTCAATCTTTAGGTGGCAATTTACATTATTGGCAAAATCACTCATAAACGCTCGGTTAATTCACAGTGAGCTGGGACTTGCTGTACAAGGAACGAAGGATTTATTTCTGTATCTTATATTTTACAGAAACTATACAAATCTTCCGGAGAGGAAGTTAAACATAAATACACTCTTACCCCAGATGTCCCACAGTTTATCCAAGCTAGATACAACGCTGCGAACATCAGTGATGTAAGTGACTTCTTTGCAATGTCTTTTACATGTTGTTAATTAATTTTTGAGTAATACGTTACAGCTACACTCATATTGCAGATTCCTTTCACTGATACACAATCCTATATGCCTATATCACTGTAATTTTTCACAGAATTATATGGGGTTGGAAAGGACCTCTGGAGATCATCTAGTCTAACCCCCTGCCAGAGCAGGTTTGCACAGGAACGTGTCCAGGCAGCTTTGGAATGTCTCCAGAGAAGGAGATTCCACCATCTCTCTGAGAAGCCTCTTGCACAGGGCTCTGCCACCCTCAAAATTCCTCCTCATGTTTGAATGGAACTGCTTATATTCGAATTTGTGCCCATTTCCTCTTGTCCTGTCCCTGGGCACCACTGAAAAAAGACCAGCCCCATCCTGCTGACACCCACCCTTTAAGTTGTGTTATTTCATCCTTGGTGCCATGTGAATTTCCAACTGGATACCATTTAATCATGTAATCATTTGATTAATTTAATTAATAGATAAATCTATTTTCATAAATTAAGATTGATAGTTGTATGTGATCTCTACTATATCTGCTTCTAAAGAATTCCCTGGAGTAGCTTAGGAGTAGCCTTGACCTGCATATAGCTCATGAGATTACTCAATTCTCTGGAATAATACAGATTTTCTTCTTTAGGCATATTATAAACAAGGCTACCATGAGCTCATCGCGAAAGGGAACAATGTGTCACTCGATGCTATTCCCATTACTCTAGCCAAGGCTTCAAGAAACATTGCTAGTGATGTAAGTATCTATTCCAGGTACACTTTTCTTAGGCATAGAGTAAAAAAGTTGTCTGTTATGGGCCATATGGTAAACCTTGCATGTGTGTCATTTAAGAGAGTTTGTTTATCTTTCTGAACTGCTTCCAGCTTCTTTTTCCAATGGAAATTGTGAGAGCTTTGCTTTGGTGTTAGTAGGCATCAATAGCCATGCCGCATTACATTTGATTTTATTCCTCTGTTTCTAGTATAAATATAAAGAAGCGTATGAAAAGGCTAAAGGAAAACAGGTTGGTTTCAGAAGCCTGCAAGATGACCCTAAGCTTGTCCACTACATGAACGTAGCAAAGATTCAGTCCGAGCGCGAATACAAGAAGGACTACGAGAAGACCAAGACTAACTATCACACACCTCCTGACATGTACAGCATCCAGGCGGCTAAACAGTCGCAGGATGTGGCTTCCAACGCCCACTACAAAAATCTCATCCATCACTACACCTATCTGCCAGATGCCATGGATGTTGAGCTGGCAAAGAACATGATGCAAATTCAGAGTGACGTAAGTACTTCGATTTCGGGGATGCTTTCCTGCACGCTGTGAAAAACAGAATACAAGTTTATCTTCAGTGAAAACGGGCCATTACTGTATGGGAGTGGTCTGGTTTTCTTATGTCTTGGGGAAGATTGGTAGTTTTATTAGCTGGTGGTGGCATTTAGAAACAGCAAGTTCCAGGTGAGTTCTACTGTACAGGATTTTGATGTTGGCATAGCAGTGGAGAGCAGACTTCTGGAATATTGAGTTCAAATGAACTTTTTTTGTTTCCCCACATTTCCTCAGAAAACTTTATTTTTCAACTAACATAATTATGCTTTATTCTTTCGGACTTCTTTTAAGTTGTCTTGCTTTGTCTTCATATCAGGTGGATTTGATAGTGGAGTTCAATTATTATTAACTATTTAGGATGAAGGGACAGATAAAATAACTACTGAGATGGTTAGAAATACATTCTGGAGATATCTCCTAGGAGGTTTTTGATCCTTCTTGCAGATACAGGGTTTCAAATGGTTGTTTGGGCATAATGGTTGCACTCTGCACCTCTTTGTGTACTGTGGAATTTGGCTCTGTTTGGATTGCTGTGGAGGACCACTTGTTTTAGAGTCAAAACACAGAAAGCTCTTTAAAAAGAGTGTCCACAATATCCTTGCATTCAGACTGTGCATTAACCCTGTCTGAACAGTTATATGGGACCACCTTCTGCATATTTTGTAGCAAGGATAAATTTTTCATTTCCAAACTGTGAATTCTGCATATTTTACTGTAGGAGGAACTACAGGAAGAAAACCAAAAATCGAGTCTCTGCTCTGTGGGCCTTTGTATAAGGCCAAGTCTCGTAGAGTCTGCTGAAACACAGAACAAATTAAACCCTGTTAAATAGTCACCATATGGTAGTTTAGGAGTTCTTAAAAATCAAAGGTTGGTGACATTTATCACATGGGTAAAAGGAAGGTCAGTAAGTACTGAAGAGATGTTACAGTTTGTAAGAAATGCCTCATGAAGAAAAAATAGAATAGCTTGTTTACTTCTTTATGAAATCACAGAGTCATAAAAAACAGTTGTTGTTCCCTTGAAGAACGTATAAATATTTTCTGTTGACATAGAACACACTAGATAGACTGTGTGATCGCTGCTTTAAACAGAATGGTTACAGTTCTGTGGGAAAATCTTATCCATGTTGGCTTTCTCTCCTTTAGAATGCCTACAAACAGGAGTATAACAGCTGGTTCAAGGGGATTGGATGGAGCCCCCTTGGTTCTCTGGATGTTGAAAAAGCTAAAAAGGCTGGAGAGGCATTAAATGAAAAGAAATACCGTCAGCACCCAGACACCATCAAATTTACGAGCATACCAGATTCCATGCCAATGGTTTTAGCTCAGCACAACACCAAACAGCTGAGTGATGTAAGACTTTTTTAATTGTTAATGCAATACAGTGATTTTATTTTTTAACTGTATTTATGATTTAAATATTACTGCCTGATATTCCATCTGAAAAACCACCAACCTTTAAATTTTAAAAAATATCAAAATAGTAAAATTGCAGTTTGTTGGTAAGAATTAAGTATTGTCTTTATTTGTTAACACTAAAATTACCTACCATGTACTTGTCAACAATATTTGTTTATTTTTCCTTGAAGGTAACATACAAACAAGAGGGTGAAAAAGTAAAACACAAATACACACTGGATCCTGACATTCCTCAGTTTATTCAAGCCAGAGTCAACGCCTTCAACTTGAGTGATGTGAGTATATAACCAATACTTTGTTCAATAATAGAGTTATTTGTAATTGACTTGATAGAAAAAAATAACATTTATTTATGCTATGATACGGAATATAGAAATTCACACACTCTGAATTCAGCTGAACTTCTGCTTCTCAAAGCCAGTGAGTTTTATGCTTGTTAAGCAGATTTTTAAACTGAGTGCTCATGAACATAAACACACTTCAGTGCTTTGTTGCCAAGCTACATGGATAGACTGAGAAAAGCAGGGTGACTCATTATTCAAATTCCAATAGGTATGAAGACTTATGTCATTTTTATATCAAAAAGGTTACAATGGCAATCAGTACAACTTCACTGGATGTTGCTTCATGCTGCTGGTATTTCAAAATAAATTAATTCATGCAGTGGAAAATAGTAATGCCTTTTTCTGCCATTCAGCTACTGGTCTGCCAGCTATCCATCACTTCTTGCATCCATCCAATACCATAAAATCTCCACTCATAGTGTCAAAAGTGTTGCATTAGGGATACTAAAAGTTTTGGTGGCATTACCAGGCTTCCAGGAACTTGGCAAAAGCTGACATCTCCTTTAATCCCATCCTGTAGAAAGCCTAGAAATCCTATTAGTCTGTTCAGACAATTAACTGCTGAGAAAAAAATCAGCCAGATTCCTTTTTTCAGTCATTTAGGCCACAAGCCTGATTTTGAAGCTAAAAGGAAAAAATTTCTGAAAGTCCAATCAAATGAAAAAGGGGATTGCTTAAGCAAGGAGAAAAATGCTACTGATAGAGTTGTTCTGCATAAAAATTGCAAAAAATGTTTATGGAGTTAAGGATTTAGATACATTAAATGGATTGTCTTAAAGGACCTTCCTATCTTAGTATTATCATACTATTACTGTAGTTTGTGTACAGCTTAATGTTTGTCTTTGCAATTGCACAGACTAAACTAAGTATTTTGATTCATATAACTATAATAAAAATATGGGCTTAAACAACTCTGTTGAAATTGTACTCATATCATCATGCCTTTTTTTTCCCTATAAGGCTAACTACAAAGCAGACTGGAAGAAAACCATTGCCAAAGGATATGATCTGAAACCAGATGCCATTCCAATTATAGCTGCTAAAGCTTCTCGAAATATTGCAAGTGATGTAAGTATAACTTACATGAAGTGGAATACATACATCTACTGCCTTGCAGCTTTCTGTAGCATATTATGCTGTAGGGCATATGCTGTATACATGCAATTGTATAGAGACACTTAGCTCAGAGGACTAAAACTTTTATGATGCTGTGAAGTAACAAGTGAATTCAGATTTTTACATGAACCCCTGAAAAAAATTCTTGACTTGGAAATACATGGTACTGTGTGTGAGTGCTGGTGAGCTGGAGCTGTTTCTTGTACATGCTTCAAGCAGTCACCAGCTTATTTGAAAGTTCCTTTTTTATCATTTACCTGTGTCATATTCTTAATTGCTGGAGACCTGTACTTCTACTGGTCTGGCATGTCTGAGCTGTACAGAAATGAGCCTGTTTTCAGGCAGCTACATCGACTGGCAATAGTAAAGCTTGATGTGTTGTCTGACACAAACTCTGAGAGGAAATTTGGAACACAGAAATAAATTCACTAACTTTAGCAAAATGCTGCAAGTGAGTTCCATTCCCCACTTAAACATGCTTTCCCCCAGTAGCTGGATACTGGGATACCCAGTTTGGTAGTCTTGGGCTTTTCAATAATATATTATTATGCTAGTCTTTTAGTTAAAAGCTGAATTTTCTGGGAGTCAGAAGTCTATGGCAGTAAAATATAATATGGCAGAGGTAATGCTGTGGGAAGGCATGTAACTGCATATTCAGATTTAGATCCATACTAGGGGTCAAGATAAGCTAAGATATCCAGCAATCCTCTTCTTTTTTTCACCTAACTAATCCTGTGCCATCTGAAAAACAATCGATGAGTTTATAGAATGAGCTGCAGTTGTTAAAAATACTGAGTATTACAATTATCAAAAGTATGTTTTCCCTTTCCAAAGTGGGTGAGAGTTTCTTTTCCTTTGTCTCCAGTACAAGTACAAGGAATCATACGAGAAAGATAAAGGCAAACAGGTCGGATACCGTAGCCTGCAGGATGATCCTAAACTTGTTCATTACATGAATGTGGCCAAAATGCAGTCAGATCGTGAGTACAAGAAGGATTACGAAGTCACCAAGACCAAATACCACACTCCTTTGGATATGTTCAGCGTGACGGCTGCCAAGAAAGCCCAGGAAGTGGTTACGAACGCTGGCTACAAACAGCTGATCCACAATTACACGCTCTTGCCCGACTCTGTGAACTTGGAGCTATCGAGAAACGTGATGCAGCTTCAGAGTGATGTACGTAATGATTAATCAGCTCGGTTTTTTTCAGTCTCAGAATGACTGGTTTACACTATTTACACTTTCAAGGCTAAAAATTGGACTACTTTGGATTAACAGTAGATTGACATATAAATATCTGGTCTGGAGCCCTGTATTTTCCAAAGATTATCAAAATTATGTGTAGTTGGTAAGTTGTAGGGAACTTAACTAACGAGTAACAACTTTGTTTCTTTCTCTACATATTTGACTAGTTCTCAGAAAATTAACGTGTTTTTCCTATTAATTTATTTTTGTAGTCGGTTTTGGAATTACAGCATGCTATTACTGTGGTTATTATTTGTAGTGTCAGAGATCAGAGGTTATGTACGCTGTAATTTCTGACTATATTTTATTTAAGTTTACCAAAAATGTACATTGTGTACATTTGTATTATACCGAGGGGTTTGAGAGTTAACTTATTTTGTTCACTTTTCCTTCCTGCCTTTATCCTCCAACAGATGCATATGCCACTCATGATAGGGTTCCCTAAAAAAACTTTGTAGTTTCCATTAAATTTTGTGATTTGTTTCCATTTTTTTTCACTAGTGGAACTTCAGGGACTGCTTGTTTATCCAGACAGTATTTAGTTTAATCTTCATTTTTTAACAGTCCTTGGAAAAATCTGGAATAATTTCAGTTTTTAATAATCTGGTTAAAAGGGTTCTTCAGATTCTAAGCGTTGTTTGGAGAGGATAATGTGTGTGTTCCCATTGGTCAACAGATAGAGGATCTGACCTCCAGACACCATTCTTTTCAAATATAGAAATTTTTATCTCAAGTTTTGTGCATCTCTGTTGTATTTGTACCCAGCCTTGCTAAGTTGGCTGAGCTTGCTTGGCTGTCTCGCTCAGGATGTTAGTGTGTGTTCTTTTTCTCACACTCTGATATTCTCTCTGTTAATTCTAATGCTGCTGTTCAGGAACAGGTTTTATTTTCACATAATTCTTGTACTTTTATCTGTTCTAAAATTGCTGTGATAAACTATGATTAAATAAGAAGTGTGTCTATTCAAGAACGTGCAGAACCAGGTGATTAAGCAGAAGTTGTTTTTCTCTGAAATAATTCTGCTGTGAACTGAGTCTACTAACAAATAAGAATGTCATTTGAAAAAATTATTATGCTTTTGTCAGGTTTTCATATTTACTACTCAAAATTTGTTCTAAGGTCTGTACATTTGGTTTGTAGTGGTTAATGAAAAGAATTTCTTTATCCCCAATGTATCAAGTTGTTGATGTAATGCAAAGAATCTGGAAAGCAATAATCACTATAAGATGCTTGTCTAAATTTGCCTTCCAAATGACCAGGAGAAGTTTTAAGAAGTTTTGCCTGTTTTTATATATATAGACATTCTAATTTTTCTTGTCTCACTCTTTTTTTTTCTTGTAAATTTTTTAAAAGAATGTGTACAAAGCAGACTTTAATAACTGGCTGAGAGGAGTTGGCTGGATCCCAATTCAGTCACTGGATGTAGAAAAGGCCAAAAAAGCTACAGAGATTCTCAGTGAGAAGAAATACCGGCAGCACCCCGAAAAGCTGAAGTTTTCTATTACCATGGATGCAATGGAACAAGTTCTCGCTAAGCAAAATGCCAAGATCATGAATAAGGTGAGAAATTTGTTCAGATGATCATGACTGAGCCAGAGATCGGGTCTTTGTCTGGCAAAATCATGGGATGGCTGCATTCTCACTGAAGTTATCAGAATTTCAAAGGGGTGCAGTGGTTTGCTTGGTTAAGACTGGGCAACCTTTGCTGGTTTTCTGCAGGAAGTAGTATTCATGATCAGTGAGATGAAAAAAGCCCTGTAATTCTGTCCATTTTGTACAAGTTTCCTTGAAAAGTGGAGTTATTTAAATTTGTCCCTAGTTATCTGGGACACCACTGATCCATATTCCATGTTTGCCATGGGAAGTGGGTGGGAAAAAAAAGAGTTTGTGCTTTGATTTAAGGGAGGGAAGAATGCAGATTTTCAGTGTCAATATTTATTAGTACTCAAAACATACTTTAAAAATTTCTCAAAGTACTAAAGAGGAGAGATATAATATTGGCACTTGGCAGTTATATTTATGAAGAGTATTTGTAGAGCTTGTGCAACTTTACTGTGCTGTAAAATACTGTTTGTTGCAAACAAGCAAAATGTAAGCAAGGTCTTGTATTGTGAGAACCTTTTCAATGCTAAATATGACTTTTTAATTGCAGAGGCTCTACACTGATAAATGGAACAAGGAGAAGACCAGCATTCATGTTATGCCAGACACTCCAGAAATTCTGCAGTCTAGAGTGAACCAGATCACCATGAGTAATGTGCGTCACCACGCTCATGGTGGTGGGCATTCCTTGTCTGTTGCAGAGAACAAAAATTGGTGTAATTCTTGTTTCTTTTTTTGAAAATATTTAAATTCAGGTTGCTGCCTTCATAATTCCTGTTCTCTTTTACATTTTAAATTAGAAACTGTACAAAGCTGGCTGGGAGGAAGACAAGAAGAAAGGCTATGACCTGAAGCCAGATGCAATTCCAATAAAAGCAGCCAAAGCTTCCAGAGACATTGCAAGTGATGTAAGTTTGATTGTGTGATAGTTTGCAGAGTAGCTACAAAGTCAAGCAGAATGTTTTAAAGTGCTCTCTAATGTGCTAATGTGTTTTTTTTTCCAAGCATCCCAACTTGTCTAGGTTTCAATTAGATGCTTTATGGGATAGAGCTTTCCAGTGGAATAACACTGAATTGTGCTTTTTTGCTCTTTGTTCAGCAAAATGCTGAGTTTCATTTGCCTGCGTTCGACAAGCTGTTTTGTAAGACTGAGTATGTTTAAATACTGAGACTTTGTGACTTAAAAAAGCACAAGTATTTTCTGTTTTCAGAGATAAAATTAAACTTAATGCTCCATTTTTTTAATTTAACTTTTTGCTCTTCTTTCTCTTTCCTGCTGTCAGTATAAATACAAACTAGCCTACGAAAAAGATAAAGGAAAGCACATTGGGTTCCGCAGCCTTGAGGATGACCCCAAGCTGGTGCACTTCATGCAGGTGGCTAAAATGCAGTCCGATCGTGAATATAAAAAAGATTATGAGAAGGCAAAGACCAATTTCCACACTCCAGTTGACATGTTCAGTGTTGTGGCAGCCAAGAAAGCCCAGGAAGTGGCTACAAACGCAAACTACAAGAGCCTGATCCATACCTACAATGTTTTGCCTGATGCTATGAGTCTTGAATTAGCCAAAAACATGATGCAGATACAAAGTGATGTAAGTGAGAGATTCTCCCATCTTTGCATTGTGAACACAGCAGCACTTAGTTTAGGAAAGCATATTGTAAGATAAACAGTACTGTTTTCTTGGTGAAGTTAGTTCAGTTATATTCTAAAATGTAGGAAATAAAATGAAAGAAAAAACCCAATAGCTATCATTGATGAAACTAAGATTCTGAAATCTTAAATTGCTAAAGAATTTGGGCTGAGAAATAAGTACTTTTATGTATAAACTAAAGTGGATATTTCCTGTTTACACATCCCATCAGGCCCTTCAAGAGCAATACTTGTGTGCAGCCAAGACAGGAAAAGCTTCGCTTTTCGTTAATGGTTTTATCTTGTACTTCCAAAAGATATCTTTTTGGAAGAAGGAAAAACCAACAAATTAATTAATTCTCAGATTTTCTGGAATGTTTAACCTTTAGAGAAGAGGGCCTTTTGTTCTTTAGAAAAGAGGGCCTAGTGGTTCAAGAGGGCCTTAGCATGTAATCTCATGTGAGCAATCTGTATACATCATAAGGAGGATCTGAACACTGCATAAAAGGCAGAGTAATAAAATAGACATAACTGTAAAAAAATGTATTTCTAAATAAACCTTGAATGCATCTTGATACTGTTTTCCTCTTTTTTGGAATAAGTGCATTCAAAATCTAATGTTCATTAAACACAGAAAGAAGTGTCATGATTTCTGGACCTTTGCATCTGATTATTTTCTTTTCTTTCTCCTTTCAGAATCAATACAGAGCAGAATATGATGAAAGTATTAAAGGTGTCGGGTGGATTCCACTGGGCTCCCTGGAAGCTGAGAAGAACAAAAAAGCAATGGAAATTATTAGTGAGAAGAAGTATCGCCAACATCCAGACAAGTTGAAGTATTCTGTTCCCATGGATTCCATGAACATGGTCTTAGCTTTAAATAATGCTAAAATCATGGATGAGGTAAGAAAGCGTTCATCCAAATAAATTTAAGTTTGCAGAAGTAAGAAGCAAAATATACCTGATTTAATTGCCAGTCTTATTGTATGCATAGCTTTGGAAATTGTTAATTTTGGCAGCTAATGATTATGCCAGATTGTCATTGTATTTCTTCTTAATACATCTCTGCTGTACCTGAAAACAAAGCGTGACCCTAGTATTTCTAAGAAATACATATAAAGACAGTCCTGGGGGTCAGATTTTATGAATACAGTTTATCTAACATGACTGAATGTAGACTTCTAACAGGTTAAATCTATG
>JAOXNG010000064.1:2103116-2118611 GCA_028566535.1 Scolopax minor
GGTTGCAACCACCACGTCAGTCCACAGGAGAAACTCTGTGGGTCACCTCAGCAGCCGAGGAGGCCACTCAGGGTGTGGGGCTCTATTAGATGCAAGGGAAGAGCATTCTGGGTTTGTACAAGAGTTGTTAGGAGATGTTTAGGGGAGAAACCACAGGCAGGAAAAAGGAGAGATCAAGGTAGTTTGGGGAGGAACAAGCACGGAAAAATTGAGGGATAAGAAGATTAAAGAGCATGCTGGTTGTTGTGCCTGCCTGACCATGCCCTGCACCTGATCAGCACAATCTGTCCTGTCTTCTCCTTAAACTCCATTTCAAACTTCTTCTGGGTGAGGGCATCTCTCTTCTGCATGCAGGTGTGTTTGGAGGTCTAAGGAACAGTTGGGGACTAGAACTCCATAGGCCATATTGGCCATGCATCTGTGGTGCCACCAAGTGAAGGTACTGGAGCTGTGAATGTAACTGAGAGCAACTGGAGTCTGACCGTGGGTCACAGGGACCAAAAAGTGTCTCTGCTGCCAACAACTGGAGTGAGGGCAACACACAACATTGTGATTGCCAGCAAATATGAAGCTGAGTAGGTAAAGTGCCCTGAAAGCCAGAGAAGAACGTGCCTTCAAAGATGAGGCACCAGAGGAGTCTGCACTGGTGGCATCAGGGGCTCCAGGCCAACTGCTGGAGACACCATGGGACCTCTCCGTGTACAGGCGTGTCGCTATGGAGGAGACAACGGGGGAGCCTGAGGATCCAGGGCCAGCTGCTGGAGGGACCACATGTCTGTCACCAGAGGGATCTGGTGTCTGTACCAGCAGCTGGAGTGGGGCCGTGGGCCTTGGGGGCTTGTGTATCCGATTTATTTACATTACTGGCACAAAGAAACTGTTAAGGTTTCCATATTAAAATACCCAAGAGGAACGTTAGGATACTGATGAGAAGGCAGGAAAACAGTGATAAAATTGATGTCACAGTGCTGGAGGTCAACTGAGTCGACAAATACACGGCTGAAGAAGCCATTTTTTTCTGCATCACACTATCAACAAACATTTTAAGCAAAGGTCTTTCTAAAACCTTCATTATTTGGCAAGTGTTTACTAGATGAAGACATCCTAGCTTTATTTTCAAAGTCATCAGCTGGAGAAAGTATTATGATTTATGGAAAAAAGAGATTTACAAGCAGACTTCCTAAGGGGAGGAAAAGTATTTAAAAGCAGAAGTTTTTCCTGATCCACTTCCATCCCATCATAGTCACATTTCTAGTCCCAGTGACAATTACTCATTGACCAAGGAGTTCCATCCCAGAAATAAAAAGCTTCAATATCTGCAGTATCAGATACAAATGCACTCATGCCCACAAGTTCACTGGCACAATAAATGGCAATAAACAGAGATGGGCTCACTTGCCTTGTTATATAAAGAGATGTCCCATCGCTGCGCATGACAGTGGAAAACGATGAGAGGTCTTTTTTTTCTGAAAGATCCACAATTCCTGTCCCTTTTCTAGAAGTTGAGAGAAAACACTGCAAGTAACTGCAAGAGCCAGATCCAATATACAGGTACGTTCAGATCAGACAGAGGTCTGAAGCAAAAGAAAGGCCTCTTGCCATGGAACCCCCCCTCACTCTAGACAATCTCATTCTTTTCTTTGAATTAATGTCTCCTAAAGTTTTTTGAAGACTGTTCCTCTAAGTTTGTTGTCTCCACTGCTGAGGCCAGGGAGCAGCCTGCCCACATTCTGGTGCATTCCATGACTACAGCTTCTGTCCCAGTTCAGCCAAGCAGCTCCTTCATCAAGGCGTGGATCTCATCTAACTTTGCTTGTTAAAATGGCACATACAGCTACCAAATTAATTAAAAGCCTAAGAGGTCATCAGGAATTGAACACTGTCATTGTACCTAATTTGTCATGGCCAGGCTCTCTGCTAGCCACAGAAAAGGCAAACTTAATTTTGAGCTGTGACTGCACACAAATCCTGTTGGTCTTCTACTAGAACAGCCACCAAAACCATCTCCCCCTTAGATCACATACAAACCTCACTCATTATATCTCATCTGAAATGCAGCTGAGATGTTAAGTAAACTACACCAACAGATTGAATAATGAGTTCATACGGTGTTTTCTGAAGAAGTCCTTTATTCTCCAACATCTTTAAAACTTCCTGGGACTTCTCTTGGTAAAATGATTCTCCAGAATATTCATCAAAGTGCACTCCTAGGCGCTGAAAAATTCCAAGAATATCAAAGAATTTTAACATTGTTAAAATTGAGGCTAATCACTTCTTCAGATTAACTCGGATGATAGGTCTGTGTCACAGGTCAGACAGAGTGCAAAGATTCATTTTTATCCCAGGCAATGTCAATTCATTGTAACAAAGAAAGGATGTCTGGATTTTAACTGATTTCTGCAATAGATTTAATCTACCCAAATTGAATGCAGTGTTGGATATAATATTCATGAGAAATTAAGCGTAAACTGGATAGAGCAATTAGTACAAAAATTTTGAGGGAGGGATTTGCTGGGCTGGAGGCAAAACCAGCAGACTGGAGAGAAGTTATCTGGGGATGAAACCAATCTCAATATAAAAGGATACTGAAAGAAATTCAAAAAAAGCAGGAGCTGTTCACAGCCATTGCTGAACACACAGGAATCACCTGGACTAGGAAGGCAGGAGGACCTGAACTGTCAGAACTGGGTGAAGTGTAATAGTTAAAAAACCTTGTCTTTTGTACTGAGGCCAACAAAGTTGTCAGTCCATCAGCTCGATACTTAGTAGTTTGAAAAGGGATTGGGAGAGAAAGATCTAACTGTACCAGTCGTTGGATGATCAATGAGTGACCATCCTCAGGCAGCTGCAAACACAGCCCAGCAGCCACCGACCCAAAGAGGGCAGCTTTCCAGTTGAATTATCGAGGCTGTGTCTCACTCAGATCTTAAGAGCACTTGGCATGAAGCCTGTGATGCATTTCAGGGCAGAAATTAAAGCACAGCGAGGTCATCTGGATTACTGAGGAAGGGACAGGCCGCTTCTAATTTAGCAATCAGGGATGAAAGAAAGAAGACATGAGCAATTTCTGCCCATGCATCAAGAGGAAGGAGATGGAAAAGTGCAATTTTAAGTAAAGAATAATACTGGAAGAAGGAAATGCTATTTTCCTTCTTCCTTTCCTTCTTTCCTTCTTTCAAAATTTGTTTTGTTTTTTAATTTGCAGCACCAAAGAAAGTCTAATCCCAACGGGCTCCAGCCTGTGAGACTCCCACAGGCTCAGCTGAGAAAATGATGGCTCCAAAGGACATGCAGCTCCAGCAGAGATCTCCATGGCCTGAGCACAGCACTAACCAGAAGCTTTACCCATTGAACCCCTGCTTTTCTACCCAAACCCTGGGGATCTCCAGAGAGAGAAAGCTGGTTGAGCCAGTTCTCCTCCAAAGCCCTCTCAGGGGGAAATCCAAGCCATCAGGAGCACCCCTCTGCACAGAGACACAGCCAGCAGAAAGGCAAGCCTTTGGGAAATCCATCTGGAAACCCATTCCAGCAGAAAAGAGAAGCCTTACCTGGCTGTTGGCAAAACTCCCCACGTCTCTGGGCCAGGGATATGTCACCAACACATCCACACCTGAGATTTGAGGTCCACCACAATGATGATTTCCATTCTGTCACATCCTCACAGCTAAAGCTGTCCAGCAGGACCACTCGGAACCTGACCTGCAGAACAGAAGGGTAATGGTTTAGTATAACTTGTTTAGAAGTTTGGCATTGATGTACAGGACACCAAAACTGGTTTGGTAGCCTTTCTGTCACTGTTCTGTAGAGCATTTTTTTGAATCTGCCCAAACACTACTGCACAAAGATAGAACATGTTGGTTATTGCCAGATAACAATCATGTTGTGCATACACTAGAGCAGTCTCCGTGGCTTGAGTCTCGAAGGCTTGGCCTTTGTTTTACCCTTGCAAAACTTGTTTTCAGTCCTTGACAGATCAGCATTCAGCCAGTGCCTGTGCACAAATCCTGTTACTTGAAAGAGGAAGGAATTTTTCTTTCTAGCATTTGTAACATGCACTCACACCCATTATTATCACTCAGTCAGTAGGTATATAAGGCAGAGTATATTCATCACACTTTCTAACCCTGGAGAAAGCATGCTCCATCAACTAACTTCACTTCATGCACCTGCTTTCCTTGGCCTTGATTTTCTTTAGTCACAGACTAGAGATAAACACTGCTTTGTGTCCTGCAGATAGCTATCTATGATAATAGTCTTTGCAGTGGTGATCTCAAGTGGTCCTCCACCTTGACCCAGCTGTGGTTATAGATTCTGCCAGTGGTTCTCTATTGTAGTTAACTTCATTGTCTTGCAGAAGGCTGCATATCAACCACAGCAGCATCTGCTGATCCTGCAAACCCTGTCCCTAGAAGACATACTGAAGGAGGTGTTGTTGTTCGATTCTGGTGCCAGTGAGCAAAATACCAAATGCAAGCGCCCACCTCAGCAGCAGCGTAGTGTCCCTTTTCTAGTAGAGTTCCAGCTCAGTCAAAAAGATGTAGTGCCTCTCCCTTTAGCCTCTGCCTTGAGCTTTTCCTGTTAGTGCTCATAACGCTTGCTTTTGTCCTCTGATGAGGATGCTAGACTAGATGAACTGGTGCTGAGAACATCTGTGCCACCTTCATTCCTGCTATGAGTCAGCACTTGGAAACAAAGTATTTGTCTTCTATTGAGCTTCATTCATCAGTTTTGAATGATAACACTGTGATTTGCACAACTTCCAAACATCTTGGATGCCATGTGTTGTTGGACTGCGAGGGCTGCTGAAGAGATATGTCCCATTTGGCCGTTCATAATTTGTACTGAATGTCCTATATTTTTGTTTGTTTTGTTTACATTTTCTCTCTGGATGATGGGAATGGGGAGCATCTCCATCCCAAATGCTGACATATCCATTCCTAAAATAGTCGTATTTCATTCCTGAGCATTTGCTATGAAGGCATTACTAATTAGCTGGCAAGGTGAGAAAAACAGGATTATTTGAGTCAACTGTATTTCTTTAATGTGCTTTTTAATATAGTATAACGGATAGGCTCCAAGTAGTGTGGGGTGTTAACTGGTGGGTGGTAGAGCAAACCTGGCAGAAGAAAAACTTGGTAGATGGGAGGTTGCAGCCCTTGGCATGCAATGCTTTGATCTCTTTTTTTGAGTGTGGGAAAACAACCACAGTAATGTACACTGTCCAGTAAAAGTCAACGTATGAGACAGGCCAAGGAGAGGACTGTGGCACAGTTCCATTAGAGGTCACAACAACCTACGGCTGTTTCATCAGACTTAGGGAAATAGCATTCCTGTTGGAGAGGGAGCCTGCTGCCAATGTGTCAAAAGAAATTCTTCAGATGAAGGAAAATTAAATAAAACCACTATTTTGTTAGCAAAGTAAGTTTCTTGTACCCTACAAGTTGCCTCCTCCTTTACTCCACTCCCAAATATGATCTGAAAGCAATCGCAGTTCCCAGTTTCTAATGGTTGGCAGGAGCTGTCAGTAATGCCACTTCAAAAACTTCCCCAAATCTGAAAGTAACTCTCAGAGTTGTCTGTTTATCGCCTTTGTCTGCCTTGTGTGTCTCACCAGCTTGTCGTCAGGCTCAAAGCTGTTTGGCACATAGGCTACCTAGAGCTTGTGTGTTTGTCCCACACCCTTGTCCTGTAGTTTCTATGGAGGGATACAGTAAATAAGACCGGAACCCTTTATTTGAAAGGGACTTCCCTAACTGTGCTGATTGCAGTAAGCAGTGTCTATCAAGAAAACAATCCCTTGATATCAGTCTTCATTATGTTCCTGTGTCATTTCTAATCTTTCATAAAGTAATAAGACTTACCTATTCCTTTTGACTGGCTGTTTCATAAGAACCGATATATTTAAGGAAGGATATAATCGATATTTACAATCTCATAAGGAAAGCGGAAGGGAACTAATTGTTGCTTTGTTCTTATATTTCTCCTAGGCATCTGGTTAGGGCCACAGTTAGAGTCAGGATTTGGAGACAGATGGACACTGACAAAAAGAGACACTTTTTTCAGACCCAGTGCAGCCATTCTGAAGTTACTACTTCATTGTAAATCAAGACTAGCCAAAGCATTGCTGCTTCTTGGCCATGGATGGGACATGGTAAAGGAGTTTGGACCTTTATTGGGGAGAGAGTGGAAAAATTGGGGACAAACGACAAATCAAGGAAGCAGACTCAAAAATTTTTGTAGTCTATAGCATTATTTGTATGTAATAATTGTGCTTCTACAATTTAATACATTTAATTTGTGGGTGTCTATGCTTGCATAACTTATACCATCTGATTGCTGCAGCATTCACTGGGTATCAGTGTAGGTTGTGGTTCCACGGGCATTTCTTTAAGCAACAATGATGGCTTAATTGTATTCTACCATCAAGAAAGGCAGACTGAGGAACTGAACCTAAACTAAAAGTAACACAGGAAAATAGAAAGTATCAGTTTTAACCTGGTTCTGTTCCTGCATCCAGTTCACCACTCAGCTGCATAAAAGCTTCTCTGAAAGCAAGCGCTGACAATGATGCTGGCTTTTTCATGCCTGAAGTGTTTGTGAAACTGCAGTTTCAATGAAGTGGGTATCAAGCCACTGCCTTAAGCTGTACTGGTTTTGTTCCCTGACACTGTCTCCACACAAGACATTAGCACACTGCAGCAGAATTCGGCACATTATTTGTCTTTGTGTGAAGGTCATAGTCCAGAGAAAATAGGAATATGCAAGCTAAAGCATTTATTCCTCATGTAAACCTTATTTCAGTTCCTCCAAGTAACTGCTTCAGATGCTTTACATCACTTTGTTATTCATTTCCATTAGAAGTGAGGACTTGTTCCTAATGTCTTGTTCCTTTCTCCCCAGATAATCTGATCAAAGCCATCCTGTCAGCAACCAAAGATTACCGTCTAACTCCAGCTCTTGACAGGTAAGAGGAGACCTTCTAGAATAGAAAGAGTAGAAGTGATTTTTTTCTACATGTCCTAAATAAATCTTGCTAGATATTTTTTCCGGAAATTTTTGCCAATAAATTTGACTGTGCTTTAGAGGTGGATCAGGAGCTAGAAACTGAATCCTATTTCCAGTAAATCTGCAAACTCTTGAGACCTCCAAGTCAAACATGAGTGAAAAAAAAAAAAAAATTACCTTTTGACTATTTCCTAATCTTTTGTTTCGTATGGTGTCACAATACACCTTCTTGTCTCTTTTTCAAATCAGTAAATAGAAGGTTTTCAGTAAATTCATTATTCTTTTTCAGTCTTTCTGACAAAGCAACAGGATCACAAGAAATTCTTAAGAATGAAAGAGGGGACTGGGTTGTTTTAACAATGTTTCACTGATTCCCTGCTCTTAAGGCAGGAACCTGTGCTTCTGTTAGCCAAGGCTGTGCCGGAATGTGATTGCAGTCTCCTGGGTCATGTGCTGTTTGAGTTGATGCCTTTAGAAGAAGCTCCTTTTGAGTCTTCAGTCCTATTGTAGAGTTTGCTTCTGAAACTCCCTGGCATGTTTATGATCTGCTTCCCAATAATAGCTCTTTGGTTTTTCCTATCCTTTTCTGTCATTTCTTCCCTTTGCCCTGCAGTTTTGGTGTATTGCCAATTACTTTAGAGGTACTTTCTTTCAGAAGCCGTCAGAGGTTTTTACTGGGATGAAATCTCTTTTCAAAGTTCTGATACTGTTCCTTTCCAAGCAGTGGTGTTTCATTGAACCCTAACTAACAGCACGGTTCTTGCTTTCTAAACATATTTGGTTTATTTCCTAGTTGGGCTCCTCTTGTGCCCACTTTTCCATGAGTTCATAAGCTTTTCCCGCCTTTCCTCCACATCTCTCACATTGATTGTAGATCTTACCTACTGTAGTTAGAGTTTGGAGTTATTCTCGATGTGAAAGTTTATTCTTAGGGGTCTTTTTTGCAATCTATGTGCTAATTTCAGTTGCTTTGAAGTTTGCCTTGCCTCACAGCAATGCCAGATAGGGTTAGCCTTCAGAGTTTGGATTAATTTGAGAAATGATGTCCAGAAGGCAAAATCATTTTACAAATGACCTTTTTAAAGATTTTTCTTACAACTTGGTCTCACCCATCTGGGATTTATCTCAGCTCTGGTTCGAGAGTGAAGATTTTAATCTGCTGAAAAATCTACATATAGGCTCTTTCAGAAGGTTGCTTATGGGTAATTAGTGTTAATGACACAAGGGCAGGTAGAAGATTCTTGCAGGGAAAGTTAATGTAATTGTGACTGTTGCTGCTCACCTGTTTTTTGAGGAGTGAAATGTGATTTGTTTTTTTAAAATGTAATTTCTTAGGAGATTGTGAAACATAGCCACTCTAGCATGTGCTGCTCACTTTGATTTTGCATTCTTCCTAATGGGTTTGGTGCAGATAGAAAAAACCTAACGCTGAGGCCTTCGTGAAATGCACATAAAGTCCCTGCAGTATCAAGTATGAACGAAGCCTAAGGAACAATCTAGAAATTCATTTCTATAGTATTGCAATAGCAAGGTTTGGTGGTGTGTATGCTTGTAAACTGTTTTCCTGGGAGCTTCTGTGGTAAATGCAAAGCAATGGATGTTGGCCGTGTATATATGCTTCACAGTCAAATGCCTCCCATAACCTTTCCAAGTGAGCAGGTCTTGGACAGAAAAGATGAAAATTGAAGCTAGTGTGGGAGAAAGGGAAAAGAAAGGCTTGGGGTAGCACGTCGCAAAGTGAGAGCCTAAAGCAGCAGATGGATGGAGTTGCAACAGGAGGGTTATTACTAGAGAGAGCTTGAGTACTGCAGGAAGTGTTAAGGTTAAGGCTACCTCAGTGCTGCTCTTGGTGAGCAGGGCATAGATGAGGACTTGGGTATACTTCCCAAAATGTTCTTCAGCTGTGATTGTCAATGAATTACAGTGCTGGCAGCAATGAGTGTATCTGCCATTTTGGATTCCAGAAGAGCTGATGGAAGGTTAGCCTCTTTCTCATCTTGTCTCGGACTCAAAGTGGAGACCAACAGTTCCTGTCTGGCAGCTCCAGTGTGCTGGCAGCAGGACCTTGAGGTTTGGCTCACTCCCTTACTGCTCACTGGTCAAGGAGAAAGTCCAGACCTCCCCCCTTTGCTCACCACCTTGGAGCAACTGGAGAGAGTCTGACTTAATGGCTGAAAAAAATGCCTGTATTGTGAAAGAGTTAGGTAAAATCTGTGAGGTGCAAGAGGCCAGACTAGGAGATCTTGGGAACCCTTCCACTTGTAGGCTCTCTGAAGTCTAGTAGACTGACTCTAGCAGTAGGGGAAAAGCTCCCTCTCCTTGTGCTGCTGTTATTTGAAGAGGATCTTTAACGTTGGTCACTGATTGCAGTTTAAAGTGTTTTTTTCTCTTAACCCAGGTCGTTCCAGTGACCTCATTGACAGAGCTCTCCTCCCACAGAAGAGTTGGGTTGGCACAGGGCTTCAACAGCAGGACGAGAGGCAGAGAGGGCTGGGGATGGTGGGGATGGGTGGAGAGGCTGAGCGCCGCTGAGGCTATTGAAGCAAGTTTTCATGTAACCACACGCTGAACGCAGCTTTCCCAGGGGAAGGGTGGGAGAGGCCTGGTTGGTGGCATCTGCACCACGGCTCCAGCACCGGGGCAGCTCCAGGTCTCCCACCTCTCTTCAGAAGGTCCAGGAATATTATTAGCCCCATTTAACCCCTGGAAGGGGTGAGTCGTACAGAAACGAAAGGTCAAATTTTAGATGTTTCCACAGGGAAAACCTCAAAGCATCTTCAAACCCGTTGGCTGCCCCCTCTCCAGGCTTCTGCTTCTGAACTGACCTTAAAGATGAGGTGGTGGGAGAGGCTCAAGGGTCCCACAGAAGGACCACCTCACCCCAGAAAGACCTCCCTGCTGCTGCCACAGCTTTCCCCTTGGAAATTCAGTTGCTCAGAAGCATTTGTGTAGCCAAGATAAACCCAGAGAAGGGTGGCTTTGATTCTTCCTCGCGGGCGTGCAAGCCCGCATCCTCGGAACGCTGACGGAAAGTAATACTGCAGTGGGATTAGAAATCTCAAAGATTTTTTCCTGAGTATCCAACATCTGCTTTCTGCCACGGCAGCCTTTTCCGTGCTGCACTTTCCCCTGTATTTATTAATTGAAAAATTGTCTCGCTTCCTTGTAGTTGGTGTTTCAACATGTGTTTAGCGCAGCATATGAAATACGTCCTGTCGTATCGGCGCTGAACGTATTGTCTCCTGCAATTTAGAGCTGTAAAACTAATGGCTGCTATCAGCAAGGTCATTTAGCAATTGAGGGAGATATAAATCATCTCCGACCTGCTCCCACACACACAGTTCAGGCTGGCATCTCACGTTCGCCTTCGCCACATGCCCTGCATCTGCTTTCTGGGGTTATCTCTGCAGAGAACGTCTTCAGCAGCACGTATCGGATTATGGGTGCGTGTAAAAATATACATTGATGTGGCAGGATGTTAATTAGCGTACACGAGCCGGTCATTAGCAATAGGAATGAGCAGAGGCAGAGCTAACAGGGAACACACCCAGCGACAGCTCAAGAACAAGTGGGACAAATTAAGGCAATATGTGGCACGCAGAGCAGAGGGGGGATGAAATGTGGTACAAAAAAAATACACCACCCCAGCTGCTTACTGGAAAACACTCTGGTGGCCTCGGTGGACCATGGAAATGGCTTTTGGGATGGGCTTGTGTGAGAATTTTAGTGTGAATTCATACCCGCAGGGCTCTGAATTGAGTAAGGGCTGTGTGATGCTCTGGAAGGGCCTGAAGCTGCATGCATCACACCAGCTTTGGCTTCTGAAAGTTGTTTTTTAAAAAAAGAAAACCAAAGAGATATCAGCAATTTACCTGAGCAATGGAGAAGCAGCTCAGTCCTGGAATGTTTTGGGAGGCTTTCCATCAACTGGGGGTTGATGCCATGTTCCCATACTGGTACAACCAAGACTTGCCAAGAGCATGTTCCACATCCTAATTGCATCAGCGCATTTCCCTGCTTTGCTCTCTCCCATGCCTTTATTAATTTATGGATATTTATGAAGGGGGCCATTTGCTTGAGCAGGTAGCGATGGTATGGCTCTCACTGCTCCAGCTTCTCTTTCATGGGAGACCCCTCAAGTATGGAAACCATCTATTTTCAGACAATTCCCTAAGAGATCATTCCTGTCATTTTACATAGTTTTGGTGCTTTGGCAGGAATGCAGCATCTGCCCAGCGTGTTCCAAGGTTGGGAGCCCAGCACACACTGCACAATCCTTCTTGACTCAAGAAAAAAAGCATCTCCCAACCAGTTTAATGCTATTTTCCATATAAGACAAAGCATAAATAATTCAGGAACTGACACAAACCTGTTGTTTAATGTCATACTTCTAGCATGGTGGAAGCAAAATGTTAACCCTCAAGTTGCTCAGCGTGCTCCAGCCAGTATCCACACCAACAGGAGAACCTCAACTCTCCTCTCCTGACATCGTGCAGGAGTCTTTATCACAGAAAACTCAAAAATAGCTTTTTACTACAGAACCACTCTCATAAAAATACTGTGAGCCAAATGAATTAAATTAGTTGTCATGTTCAGCACTCAATCTAGGAGGTTACAGAAGCTGAGAAGAGACAGAATACGTAATTTGTAATTTAGTTTGCATGGTGGATAATTAAAGAGCAACTGAAATGAATGCAGGCTGTATCTATTTCCCCTGCCTCTCATCATTATCATCGAGCTATATATTATCAAAAGCATTAGGCTGGCTTTGGGAAAAATAAGCATCTCTGCTTTTTACTTAAACCCTTGCTAGCTCACTGCAGGCATCCGCAGAAGCTGATGCTGGGAGTGTCCTTTGGGTTCTTAAAAGGTGAATTCTGTGAAATAGCCTCAGTGATAAAAATTTCCAAGTGTGCCTGAGCAATTTGGAAGCTGAAATCCTACAGCCAGGTCGAGAGTGACTTAGGGTTCTATTTCCCATTGCCTATGGTTTGTGGTGTACCCAGGTATCTCCTACAGCATCCCGGGTCCAAGAGAGCAACACCGGGCTGGGGACAGTAAATTGTCCTCTGTCGAGGGAAGACAGCACGTGTCCCACTGGGCAAACTCTGCTCACGACCTCCTTGAACCCAGACACTGTAAGATGGGCATGGGAGGGTCCCACAGTGTGGGTATTTCAGTGTTTGGAGCCAGTGTGCGTCGGAGGAGCAAGGCTGCAGCACCTCATCCACCACCACTGGAGAAAAAAATTGGGTTATTTTTTTTATTACTGTAGGAAATTTAAGCTTTATCAGTGCACCAGCACTTTTAAAGTTTTATCCCAAAGCTCATGCTAATTCTCTTGGCTTGGCTTCTTACCATATTAATTAAGTAGTTCTATTGGAGTCAGCTGAAGTTGTTTTTCTCCGCAATGATTTTTACATAATTGAGATTTTTAGGGCTTGTTGTATGCAAGGTTGGACTTTGGGATGTAAATGTGGGGCTTGCCTGCCTCAAACTCACCCTGTTCTGCAACACGCTTCTTCGGTAGGTAGGATATAAAGCAGTCAAATCATTTTCTACCCCACTGAAATGTCCTACTTGGGAAGGAGTGCACCTCTGTTCCCTGGGCAGTGATGGTAATGAGGGCTGGATACCGAGGAGGGCTGGGTACCAAGGAGCTGTGGTGGCTTTGAGGATGCAGGATTTGGGTCACTTCTCGGGTTGAGGTGGTATAAGGTCATACAAAGGAACAAAGGAACAGCCCTGAACAGCCAGAAGCTACTTTTCTCCTGAGGTTGTCACTCCATAGGCACTCAGTATTTGTTTTTGTTTTATTTTTTCCTTCCTTTATTGTATTTCTTTTTTTCCTGCCTTCCCCCTTCTTGTTCCCTTCAGCCCAGGAGAGCACCATGCAGGACAGTCTGTCTTTCCATCCCATGGCACATTCCTCATCCTTATCCGTGTTCTTACATCTCTAGATATTATTATGAATTTTTACAGTGCTTTAAGCACTGAAATACAAAGACACAGCGGAGGCAAACAGCAATAGAGATGCAAAAGCAGATTTCTGTGTATCACCTCAGGTGGGTGGGCAGCATTCAGAGCCCTGCTGTCTGAAACACTACATAGTGTAGACTTCTAGATGAAGCTCTAAACCACAGTGTTGATCTGAACACCTTCTCAGTCCTACCAAGGAAATTAAGGAAAAACTTGAAGATTTTTTTTCCCTAGGTGAAATTCTCAGAAAACACTTGTTTGGGCAAAAGCATGACATGTTGTTTGGACTGGGATTTGATACTTTTTTATTTTATATTATCATATGATATTAGAGGCTGGTCATCGTACAACCATTTTCTCAGAGAACGCACATGGAAATTTTTAATCTTTCAAGCCTGGGGAGAAAAAAAGGGCATTTTTCAATTTAAAAGTTGCAATGCAAGCTTTCTGATTAACCCAAATCCAGCTACTTTCAGCACTTCTAAGGCCGAAGTCACCAGTGGCTTTCCTGCAAGGACCAGTGGAAGGGACATCTCATGTGCCATTGGGATGTGTCTGACGGTGTTGCCAGAGGCTCCTCTTGATGTTTCCTTCTAGTAAGAGATATTGGGGTGGGTTTTGTTTTTGTTTTTTTCCCCCTGCTATTCACAAGAAGGGCTGTAAATCTGGGAATTGCTTTAGGGCTTGATCAAAACCCCATTTAAATCAATGAAAGCTTTTCTATTGACTACAGCTGGCCAACCGCTTGGGAAATAAGGCAAAATATTCCATTTTGAAAGGCTGGTGCCTGTAGCAGACCATTTCTGATCAATACCAGGAAATAATGTACAACAGACGTACCCTTATAGATATGCCTCGAGGTTCATCTATCTACCCGCTGCACAAGGGCAACCAGCTCCGTGATAATAAGGGAAAATTAAGAGGGGGCCGCATTAATTTTGCTTTATCATCACACATAGTGGAGAAAGAAGTAAACACCCATCTCTGATTGATGCTGGAGGTTGGAGGAGAGGTCCAGCGGAGGGAAAGCTGCTCCCTCCCAGCCCGATTCCTCCTGATGCCAGCAGAGAAGATGCTTCTGGGCTGACTCACACTTTCCAGCCAGCACTGCCAGGAGACCTGCATCTTCCCTTTCAAGCTGCGGGAAGGCTGGCAGCTGGGATCTGTTCTTCAAAGCAACCAGCAGAAAAAAAAAATTAAAAAATTAAAAGGAAAGATATTAGAGGCATTGAGGGAGGTTTCTGGCCCTTGAGTTGGTAATTAAGTGTGGATTTAGGACATGCAAACATAGACGTCAGCGTGCCAGGTTTTCTGGCTTGCTTCCAGGTACAGATCAATGAGATGGGATCCTGACATCCCTCCTGCTTGTCAGTGATGGCCCCAACTCTGCTTGCAGGGAAAGAAGGACCTAAAGTCACCCCTCCCCAACGCCATGGCTGTCACCCTGGTTCCCCAGTGGGGCTCAGCCCCATCCCCAGCAATATATGTGTCCATGGCCTTTTTTCCCCTCCTTCTGTCAGGGCATGGATGCTCACGAAGCACCACAGCCACCCCACCACAGCCATGGACCTGGGCAATGTACACCCAGTAAAACCTTTATATCCTTCTTTTCCCCAGTACCTGAAAAAAAAAAAAAAAAGCCCAGATCCTTCTTTTCCCCAATACCTGAAGCTGCACTGAGAACCTTAATATTAATTGGCAACAAATAAAATAAACTCTCTGGCTGGAGACTGTTTTGCCACAAAAAAGCTGGCTTTTACACTCTTCTTGTTCCCATTCCTGTTAGGCAAATATTTAACACTGTGGCCAAGGGCAACGTTTCCTCCACCTCTGTATTTGAGCAGAAAAATGTCACAGCTGAACGAGTTGCTGTGCCAATACTCAGAGATAACACAATCAGACATAGGGCCCGATTAAATTACCCTCATTTATTCTGGTTTTCCTCTGGTATTTTTTCTTCTCTGTGATCTCATTAAAGTACAAGAAAAAACAACTCAAAGCAATCTCTCCCAGCGAGGTGATGAAGAGTGACAGCTCAGAAAACTATCTCTTCCCACGGTTTAAGAGAGGAGGCTCAGGGATGCCGGCTGGCCCAGGGATGCGGGGGCTCACACTCTCAATCCCAGCCACAAACAGGAGGGAAACAGAGCCCCCCCCAGGACCATGGCTAATTGGTAACGGGGTAATTGCTTACTCTGGTCTAACTGTCAGCAGTTTTCGGGCTCTGCCCCAGTGAAATGAACGCTAATTTGATTGGGTGCAATTTTGGGGGGTATTATCAGAAAAACAGACTGAGTTTTGAAATATTTCTCTTTTGTCTTGAGTGAGCAAAAAGCAACTCCAGGTCAGAAAGAAGGAGCAAGCCATGACTTGAGCCATACAAAGGGGGCCTCCAGGAAAGCTGGGGAGGGACTCTGGATCAGGGAGGGGAGCCCATACTGCAAATCTCAAGGATCTCTGTGTCTTTCACTGCTGTTACAGTCCTTATCTTGAAGCTTCTAAGTGAAATAG
>JAOXNG010000064.1:2960931-2971649 GCA_028566535.1 Scolopax minor
GGTGGCAGTTCTCTATAGGTTGTTGACACTCAGGCTTTAAAGTGTGGGTGTGATGCGGTGTCAAGACCTGGAAGAGTTTCGGCCATCGCTGCAGCAACAAATCTGAGAGGGAGAATCCCATCATTTTGTGGAGGTAGCCAGACGCCGTGTTCATCACCGCGTCCCCAGGCGCTGCTCGTGGCCGCTCTGTTCCGCGGGTCCCCGGCGTGCTGCTGGCAGCCAACCACGGCAGTGGGAAGGGCTTTCCCTGGGCTTCCCGCCTGCTGTCACGACGTGGTAATGATTTCAGGGAGACATCCTCCAGATTGTTTGAATGAGAAAGCAATAAGCGACCTTGGCTTTCTGGTTAATGCCCAGGTGCATGAAGGGGAAATAATAGAGAGTCGCCTCCTAGGAATCATCATCGAAGCCAAGCAGCATTCATGTAATTTGCTTCGGAAGGTGGAACTTGTCTTTTTATTTACCAAGCGCGGCTGATGTCCAAGATAACATTTATATCAGATGGGAGCTTTTCAAGTGCTGCTCAGACGGGGCTGTTGACCTTCTTCTGGTCTTATTAAATGTTATGCATTTGACACACTCTCTTCTGTTATCTAAATTACCAGCCTGGCTGAGAAAGGTGGCTGCTGCAGCGAGCCGGGTGAGGTTAGATGTCATCGGAGTGTCTCTGCTGGATGTGCCTTTGCAGGCAGAGCTCAGCGGGAACTTGGCTATTGGGATGAAAGCCATAGCTTAACCTATGGGCCGTTGGAAATAACTTCATTGTAGAGCGGTATCCAGAGTGAAGATGGGACTCCACAGGAACGCTTCCCTTTCCCCAGCTTGCCTTTGTTGTTGCTACTTTGGTGAATATTAAGAGGGGTTGCTGACCCTTGCGAGCCCGCGACCTCTGTATCTGAAAGGCCTGTGGAGGAAAGCCTTCTTCTCAGCCTCGCCGAGCCGGCCTTTCCCCAGCACTCTCCTTTCTTTGCCGGCGTGACGCTATGGAAATGCAGGCTGTGGAAATGCACCTCGGGAGCTGCCACCCTTGGAGCAGATTTGGTGTGCTCCCACCGCGCGGGGCTGACCGCTCTGCTTTGCATCCCTCCGGCAGGGTCATGCCTCCTCCCCGCAGGCAATCAGCAGGCAGTCTGGCTCACATCCTGCCAGGGAGACCTGGTGGATCATGTGGCTGATAAGAAGGTCCAAAGAGTGCAGAGGAAACTTATCTGGGAAGAACGTGGGAGGCACACAGCTAAAGGCTGCACATTCATCTAGGGAAATGGCACACGAGAGCCCACAGTGACTCACCTAAAAGGCTGTTCTGCACAGCAGCCTTGCTGCGTGCCATCACGCTGCCTGCACGGGCTGCCTGTCCATCACTTGCCACCTTAGTGCCTAGTTCTTCCATCATAAAGGATAACATTTAGAATTATTGTTTGTTAGTTTTGGAGAAAGCAAAGTGGGGAACCAGATTTTAATTTTACAATGTCCTCCTGTTCCAGGAGCTGTGGCACCCTGTGTGTACGTTTGGAGCTGCAGGTTCTTGTTCCTCTGAGGTGGTTCTTGATGATGTTCGGCAAACTGCAGCGAGAGTGGCACCCAGCCCCATCCTCACTTGGGGTGCCATCAGGCACAGCACCTCTCCTCCTGCAGAGGTGGGAGATTGTTCCTTCCAGGAGCAGGATACTTGGGAGGGGGTTTGATGAATTCAGTGGCGAGGTTCTGCTTCGCTGCACAGGAGGGAAAGGTTTGTGTAACGAGATCCTGCAAAATCCACTAATGACATGGAAGTGACCACAATGGGCCTCAGCTGTGTTGTGAGAGCCAGTGAGAATAAAGCTGGTTTCTTTCCCTGTGTGTTGGTTGGTACTTGTTCCTGCTGTAGTGTTTTCCTGTGGATTGGGTGAGTCTGATCGTTTAGAGTGTGCTGTGTCTAATAGGGCTAAGTTTATGGTGTGTATAGGTTAAGCAGGCAGTAGGTGTGGAATTCTCTCACTGCTTGCTTTTATTTAGAATCATAGAACGGTTTGGGTTGGAAGGGACCTTAAAGATCATCTTGCTCTAACCCCCCTGCCCTGGGCAGGGCATGGACCTTTAGGTGGGACTTCTTACGTTCAAATTTGTGCCCATTTCCTCTTGTCCTGTCACCGGGCACCACTGAAAAGAGACTGTCCCCATCCTCCTGACACCCTCCCTTTGAGTAGTTATAGGTGTTGATCAGATCCCCCCTCAGCCTTCTCTTCTCCAGACTAAACAGACCCAAGTCCCTCAGCCTCTCCTCGTAAGAGAGATGGTTCTAGCCCCCTCATCATCTCCGTAGCCCTTTTCTGTCCCCTCTCCAGCAGTTCCCTGTCCTTCTGGAACTGGGAGGCCCAGAACTGGACACAGTGCTTCAGACGGAGTACTCACCAGAGCAGAGGGGAAGGATGACCAAAGAAAAATGCTGCTTTATCACTCTAAACCAAAATACTTTTAAATATATCCTTATGTGCTAATCGCAACCTGGTTGCATTTACCTTCTGTCAATAGGAGGTGACTCCACTTATTTATCTATGTTTTATGTGCAAATATATGTGCACATGCACCCCTCTGCTTTCACATGTATATATACACCACATCAATAGGATTAATTTTCCAAGGTTATCCTGATGCACAGTGTTGCAGAACGCATTTGAGAACGTAGCTCAGTGTGGGGAACACTATTGGAAACTGAGAATTATCTGCAAATATCATCTGGGATATCAAAAACCTGTGGCTCCAGAGACATCAAAAAATTTGGTCAACGAGTAACCCACTTCAGAAAAATATGAAAATAATTGGCAGTAGAACAAACAACAATGCACTCCCTAAAGCCTAGGAAAGAGGAAGTAAATGGTGGTGAATACCAGATAACGTTTGTAGGGAAAGTCAGAAGGATGAGTGTCACGTTATGATTTCCCAGGCTTTATGGCTGTGGTGGCAGCAGCAGCAGTTCTGGATGTCCCAGACCGTGTGCTCCAGCTGCCCACACCAGTGTGCTTCCTTCCTCTTCTGTATTTCAGCTCCTTAAATCGGGGCTCGAGTCTCTCTCTCTTCATCCTTTGCATTACAATGCATTTCCCTAAGCTCATTTTCCCCAAACCACCCGGGATGGTTCCTGCTCTGGACCCAGGACCAGCCAGGTCCCCAGGCTTTGGGCTCTAAAATGTCAGAGCCCACAGGTGGGCAGAGCTTAGAGCTGCTCTTGCTGCTTGGGACATATTCCACTTTAAACTGTAGAAAAGGGAGAAATAATTGATAAATATCTAAATATTTGAAGCAAAAAAGGGATGTGTGGTTGTTGATGCAGAAGTTCCAGAAAAAAGTTTAATGCCAGCTATGAAAATATTGCGTGAGAGAGAAAAGTAGGCTCGTGCAGCAAAAGATTTCATTGTCTGAAAGATGCTTGAATTGTGGTTTTATGAACTTGTGTATCAGCCTTTATCTGCACACAGGAAGGCTCTTCAGCCTCGCTTGTGTGGGCAGAAAAAGTTCCGAGAGCAGAAGGTAGAAATTAGTGGACATATCAAACCAGTTCTTCCAGCCTTAGACTGATGTGAGAAGAGCATTATTGGACCCTGGCAGGTTCAAGAAAGGGTTACTTTTTGATTCCAAGGAGCAGGAATTTCATCACAGTTATTTTTTTCCCCCACCAGGCAGGAGTTTACTATTTCCAAGGCATCCCATCCACGTAAGGTAGCATGGATGATGCTTCCAGTTTGGGTAAAGTTGATAGAAAATAAAGATGCAAATCCTTTGGGCTGGGTGCAAGGGCTGGAGGAACGAGCAGAACAGGACCTGTCCCTGGTAGGCTTTGACCTGCATTTCTTATACAATTCCTGCTTTGCTTCTCTACAGACATGTCTTCCCAGTTGTCTCCTCCTTGCTAATTCCTGAGTTAAATATTGGTTCTCGAACGGTTGCAGAACTAACAAGTTTCCTGGATCTTTTCCATCTCGTGTTTGGAGCTGACATCACCATCTTCTTCAGTGAATTACTCCTCCTCAGAGAGTGACCTCTGACACCAGATTGAGTGCTGTCTTCTAGCATTTGGGAACACTGTCTCCTGTTCCTGGAAGGATTCATGCAGGCAGGAGACTTCTTTGATTTCAGAGATTCCTCAGTCCTTTGCCATTTGTTGTCCTTTAGAATATTAAGAAGACAGACATTCTGAGTGTGTCGGACACATGTTACTTGTGTGTTGATTCTCACTTGCTGTATCTGGAATCTCTATTTCTGTCCCAGAGATTTGTGAGCTGTTTGACTGCATATTTCTTCTCTGTGTTTTCTTTCTTTTTTTTTTTTTTTCCCCGTTTTTAGTCTTCAAACAACTCTGGTAAAGGATGCATCCCTTTCATTCCTTATTTTTGGAATAAGGAACTGATCTGTCTTAGTGATTTGTTTTTATGGTATCTCCTGTACCCTACTAAAACTAAAGCAATGTTTTTTTTCCATTTCTTAGAATTGCACAATTTATATTTATTGCTCAGTTGCTCAAGGAAAATAAATAACCAGTTCCTAAAAGGGCAAAAAAGAGAACTAATGTTTTTGCTAAGATAACTTCAAGCATAAATTTTTTTGTTTGTTTGTTTGGATTGCTAAATCCTACTGTCATTCTAGTTCAGGGATAATAAGGCCAGGCAGGAGACATATATTCCATTGAGAATTTTGTAAAATCTTTATTATGGAAGTCATGATTTCTTCTTCATTCACCATTGGCATTTGTGTAGTACAGACATGTAGAAATAAATAACAATCAATAATAATGAGAGAATCTTCCTAGAGAAGCGATTGGAGGGCAGGCTAATCTAGAGGCCGGTACCTAGGCTGGGAATTTAATTAGCTGGATTTATCTGGGCAAGCTATTCAACTTCTCAGTGACTCAGCTTCCCTGGTTGGAAGTGGAGATAACACTAAGATATTAAAACTAGATGTTATTAATGGGAAATCAAGTTACATTGATTGTAAGGTTGAAGGTATTTAAAAAAAAATATTACACATATCCTCCTTTAAATATAGTTATTTTCTCACTTCCAATAACTTATCGGTCCATAAGAATGTAGTTGACTTAAATGAAATTGCTGAAGGACTAAGATAGTAATGCTTAGAGAAATAAGAATCACAGAATATGCTGAAAACAGTAAAGCTAGTCAATGCAGAATGCTTTTGGAAGCACAAAATCATCAGTGATCATCTTTTATTTAATGTCATGGGCAGAGAGAGATCTGACAAAGTGCCCTTTCAGTGTCAGCCCAGGTGTTTCCACCCAGTTGTTGGGAGAGGGAAGGCAATTGGGTGTTTTCTTGCAGAATTTCCAAGTTTCATGTGTGGCAGCATCTGTTAGAGTTGAAAGGTCGTTAATTCAGTTTAAATGGAAGACACTCCTTGGTACTGGTTAAATAGATATCATTCAAATTGGTGGAACCATGTGAATAGAAGCATTTTGTCATATGAGAATCACTTAGTTTTATAACTGATACAATGGTGTTCGAAATTCCTTGGAGTAACTCCAGTAACTCTTGTTTTACAGGATGTACTAGAAATTTGTTCTTTTGGCTTTAAAAGACTTAGAAATACATAACTAGGCAGTAAATGAGGTTATCACACTGTTGAAAAGGCATTGGTTTGCTATTTCAGAATCTGAAGGAGGATATACAGAACTCCATGTGATAAAGGATCCTTGGTAGTTTGGATTACGTGGAAAACTGGTGGTGAAACACCTACTTTTGAATTCCAGAGGTGGTGTTGAGGGTCATCCTGGTAAAATAATTGAGTATTCAGGTTTGTATGAACTTAACAATGATTTACAGTCATTTAATACATTCATGCTATCTGTAATAAGTAAAACCTTCCAAATGCTCTCTGTTAACAGGTCAGTGGTGAAGAGATCTGACCAAGAAAGGAATTTCTGCTCATCAGACAAAGACCTGACCGCATTTGTGGTGAAATAATCTGCTCTGATTTTCCTCTGGTTCAGAAACTAGAGGAAAAACCCTCACAGCTGGTGAGTTTTTTTCTTTTTACAATCAAAACAGATGTACTGTAGAGAAGCCATTGGTCGTGGTTTGCTTTAAACCTGTGTTTGAGTCATTAGCTGTTAGATTCTGTTAAGTTAAGCATAAACTGTTTGCTATTTAAATATGCTGATCACAGGCCAGCTCTCCAAGGAAAAAGTTACATAGTGTTAAAGCTTTGATTAAGTGAAAGCTCAACCCAAACAATAATAAAAAAAATCAAAACAACCCCTGCTTCTACTTTGTGGCCATTAAAACTTGAAGAAAATACAGGAAGAGGACATGTGCACTTCTTTACAGTTTTGAGTCCCACAAATTTGTGCCAGTTCAACATCCAGGGAAAGTAGGGCTTTGTTGGGTGCATTCACTCTTCTTGAAGAACTGTCTGTAATCCAATTTTATAGATTAAAGACTTCTAGCATAATGTAGGCACCTGTCGGTTTATGGAAGCCTAAAAATATCTCCCTGGATATAACATGTTTTTCAGCAACTTGGAGCATATGTACGATTTTTTGATACCTTTTCACTTTTTTTCTTATTTTTTTCAGTACTTGTCTGCCACCTCAGCTTGTTGTGCTAGCTGTAATCCGAATAATAAAGTACGTGCTGTTCATTGGCTGGCTTATTAATATGCAGCGAGGGCTTGCCATTAGCAGTTAATAATATAATATCTTTTCATTCTGCAGAGAGAAGTCAAAAGGCAGCACTTTGCCCCCTGGGGAAGCTGAGAAGATGGGTTCTTTTACTGTTACCGAGTTGGGTGTGATTACAGGGGAGGAGAGAGATCATATTGACTGTAAAAGATTCAAAGAGGGAACCTAGTTTTGTCAGAACTAAAAGAAAAATTGTCTTTATGGGGTCAGGGTAGAACAAGCTCTCCTGAGCTGAACACTACGGGGTTTGATTTTACCACTGTGGGTGGCTGCTTGTCTTGATTTTGTCCAAAATTGGTCAAGAACCTTAATGTGGGCTACCAGGTGCTTGAGGGTAAGTGTCCCTTTAATGGCAAATGCTCTGGTGCAAGGTATTGTGGAGCTTGAGGTGAATGAGGTACAATGCCAGATGCAGTCCTCCAGAGCCAAAGACTTCATGTGAATCTCCTGGTCTTGCCTTGTGACAGCAAAGGAAAAAAAGCATAGGTTTTAGTCCTGAGGCTTGAGCAGAAGTTGTTCCTCATGCTCTCTCACCTCTTGGTCATGGCTCCATCACAAAACAAGTGCCTGAGTGCTTTTGGTCCTTCCCAGGACAAGGTTAAACTTGTCACTTTCTCTGAAACAAGTGGAGTAAGAACTGATTACAGATGAGATTTGGGAATCTTGGCATTCCACGCTTGAGCCTGATGCCTACAGGAGCCCTGGGGTGGGTATCTCTGATTTCCCTTCCAACCCCCTGTCATGGCACTGAGATTTTCCTTCTTGCATTAAATATGTTCAAAATTGGCCAATGGTTCAAAAATTATTGGTGGAGTGGGAGAACAGGGTCAGAGGAAGACTGGTAGCTAATTTATTTACATAAGCCTTGTTTTCTTAAGAAACCCTACTAAAAAGCCATCCCTGTGTTGATATAACCTTTGATGGTGTTAGCTCATACTTCAGCTGCTGATTCACTCGACAGCGTGTTTAACTTTGTTGAAGAGAACTACAGCGGGGCTTAGAGATAACAAAGTTATTAGCTTGAAACTTGGAGAGGGGAGGGAAGCAACAGGAAGGAAATCTGAGCTCTTGGAGGTCAATCTTTTGGTTACATTGGCGTGAAATCAAAAACGGGAGGAGAAAAATTGTGCAACAAGGATCTGACTCTTCTTTTTTCCCTGGCTTGCCACTTTCTATTTATGGGAACCCAAAATGACCTGGCTTCCTGGGCTGAAAACAGTAGTAACATGTTATTCTTAATGATAGTCTTACTTTTACTTTTGAAGGCACTCTCTGCTATGTACCGATGACATCTGTTTTTTTTAACAGATGCCGTAGCCCACACGGCAATCTGAAAGGTGATGGGGCCTGGGACTGCATCCCAAGACACATGAAGCACGAGGTGATGTTAATAAAATTAGTGATGGTGTTAGGGCTGCCTCTTCCACCCCTCAAGTAAATCAACATTTGGCGCTTCTCTCCTACTCCCCCTCACCCTTGGGAAGAGCCTTATGTAAATATTGTCAGCCGTTCTTCTCCTCCCAGAAAAAATAAGGCAGTAATGGTCAGCACGAGAGGTATTAATCAGAGACATCAGAGTTCCAACTGTTACAGTTTCTCTCCTTTGCTTGGCTCTTGCTCTAAATTTAAGCTGTCCCCCAGACAGCTCAGAATCTATATATTTTTTTGTTGTTTTCTGTCCTGTTTTTATACATGCTGTACTGTGAGGGGTTCTTCCCTCTGCCTTCCTTGTGTTGAACAACGTGATGAAGGTGAGATGTGAGTTGGCATCCCTGATGCCCATTATAATTCATAGAAGGGCCCCACTGATTTCAGTAGACCCTCATCAGGTGAAGAATCACTATGAGTTGCTAAGTCATTTTATTATTTGGAAGAAGAAGTTTTGAGGATGTATTAGCAGAGGACAGGCTGTTAACAGAAAATGATGGCTTCCTGGCCAGTTGAATACAGCCAGATATTTCTGAAATATGTCATTTGAGGGAGGAAAAAAAAAAAACAAAGATTAATCTCACTTAACAGACATGTGCAACAGACTACAGGGGCCTTCACTACATTTATATGCAGTCGTATATGACTTTGCATATATACTATTGCTAATTTTTTTTTTTTTTTTAAATGAGTATGTACATGCAGGAGATGTTCTTTTGCCATTTAACCTCTTATCCAGGCAGGGTACTTGGCAGAGAAGCTCCAGAGACCCTGAAGCACTGCTGAGCATAAACTTGAGGAAAAAAAAAAAAAGGAGTCAGAGAAAGGAAATAGCAGGAGAATTCGCATTCACACACCTTTTTGGCAAAGCTGAAAGAACATAAAGCTCTTTTCTGATGCATCCTATATATAGTACAAGTGGCATTTGCAAAATTTTTTGAATAAGCAAAAGTCTATCTGTGTTTTCCTGAGCATTTTATCTTGCAGGGCTTTGAAACCTGGACTTCTCATTTTCAGTGTTTGGCATTGATCAAAGCCACACCATTATATATACACTACCTAATGGCTTCTTAAATGGAGGCCCTGCCAGTGGCTGAATATTTGACACTTTTGTGAACAATGAAAAATCTGGAATGACTGAGGAAGTTTATAAATTCTTTGTGATATTCCTGATGATGCAAGAGGACTTCAAAGACTCTGCAGCAGTGAGTTTACTTGAATCTAGATCTCTCTAGTGCCATATTAGAACTTGTCATGTTTGCACCGATCAGGATAAAACACAACTTAATACTTAGAAGATTATTGAGTCTTTCACCGTTTGCCAATCAAAATTTGTTGCTCAGCTTTCTGTATGCATCACAAGAAGAAAGCAATTTTAAGAGGGAGTTTGAGTGAAGCTGAGAGGGAGCTCTGAGATTACTTCTGTTCAGTGCTCTATTGTAAGTGATACCTAGGAGTGCTTTTTTTTTGCTTCTTTCTATTTTGCAGTTCTGAAATGAAGCCATTTGAAGGAAAAAGGACTCAAATAATCTACCAGAGCCTGCTATTCACATCAGTTAGGCACAGCTGGGAGACTCTGCTCAGGAAGTATAACATAGACTTGAATACCTATTGCAATTAGAGGTCTGTCTGGGTCAGAGAAGGAAGGAAGAGCTTTTCTTCTGCTTGTTTATGCAGAGCCAGCTGAAAATAGAATATTGCAGTATTTTCATTACTTTAAGTAGCAGGGAGAGAGTAATTTCTTTTAACTGAGAGTTATATGGATGCATGTGATGAAGGTTAGAGATTTTTTTAGAACAGGAGATTCTTGAGAGCTCCAGTGAAAGGTGTTGGTCCTTCAAACTCTTGTCTTACAGAATAAAAGGCTGGATAAGAGGTACCAAAGGCTTTTGAGGGTGAATTCAGAGAATGCCCTCGTACTAGGGATTCTGCAAAGATGATAACGAGTGGGGACAACACAAATGAAATCAGAATAAGGATTAAAAAGAGGTCAGATGGCTCTTAGATTTGAGTATTGTCTGAATATTTATTCTCTCTGAGTTCTTATCTTCTGTGTGCGTGTGTAAGGCTGGTCAAGGGGAAATGCAGGCAAAAGGCTGCCTGTTTTTCCTTCTGGCTGGAGGCAAGTTTGGCCACAGAATAGAGAATGGGAAGTAGGTTGGTAAATGCTGATTGCAGCACTCATGGGGGAGTTCTTCTGTTGGCTGGGGGCAGGAAGTTCCTCAGCCCACGACTGCTGGATGATAGCAATGCTCCTTTGTTTCCAGCTGAGGAATTCGCTGGTGGTACCACAGGCAGAATTTCTCAGAGAAAGTTCGCAGCTTCTGTGGGTGGAGGAGAATGTTTCAAAGGGCTAAACGGAGCCTTCTGCTGGCTTGTGACTCTGAATGGAAGGAGGGTACTTGTATAATGGTCTCACTATGTCTGTTGGCTTGTAAGGACTGATCACCAGCTAGCTGGTACTCCTTTGCCAAATTTTCTTGAGATCATATTCCTTTAAAGTTTCTGGTTTTCAGTGTTCTCCCATTTTTTTCATATGATACATTGTGTCAGGCTGAGAAGAGTTGGGGTTGCTCAGTCTGGAGAAGAGAAGTCTCTGGGGAGAACTTACAGCAGCTTTTCA